>JAOWBP010004330.1:9932069-9974008 GCA_028571105.1 Tragopan temminckii
CACCGTGCCCAAGGGCGTCCTCGGGGGCGCAGCGGTCGCCCTCTACGGGATGATCGGCCTGCTCGGCGTGAAGATCTGGATCGAGAACCGCGTCGACCTCGGCAACCCGATCAACCTCATGACCGGCGCCGTCGCGCTCATCCTCGGCATCGCCGACTTCACGTGGAGCATCGGCGACGTCCAGCTCGCCGGCATCGCGCTCGGCACGATCGCCGCCCTCGTCGGCTTCCACGGCCTGCGGGCCCTCAACTCGGTGACGGGCGCGGTCGCCGACCCGCTCATCCCCCTTCGCGCAGCCGACCACGACCAGGCGGACGGTCCTACGCTGCCTGCATGACCGAGCAGCCCCCGACCGCGCCCGACCTGCCCGCCGGGGCCTCGCCCCGCCCCCTCGAGGACCGCGTCGTCGTCGTGGTCGAGCTTCGGCGCGTGCGCCCCGCCCCGCCGCAGCGCCGGCCGCTCCTCCTCGGCCTCGAGGTCGGGGGCTGCGGAGCGCTCCGGTCCCGAAGCGCGGCCTAAAAGTTCCGCAAGAGGCGGCTGTGCCGGTATAGGTAAACCCTTCCTTAGGGCTGTGGCGAGAAGGCTCTGTGCCTAGTACTGACCGAGCCGTGAGGGCGGAGATGCCCTCCTCTGAGCCAGGCTGCAGCCCCACGTGTGCAGGTGCGGGAGCTCGCCGGGTCGAAGGGCAGAGGCGTTTTGTCCCGAGTCTGACCCGCAGCGCTGCGGCCTCGTGCTGCCCCGCGCGGCTCCAGCGCGGCCGGGCCCCGTTCGGCTCTGCCCGGGCTGGGACGCGTGGGAGCGGCGCGGCGGGAAGGCTGGGCAGCGCTATCTTGAAGGACTTTGCGAGAAAGAGATAAGCTCGGGTGTTTAAAACTTGGCCCCGGCTCTGGTACTGTGCACGTGGGGCGCAATCCACGCACTGGCACGTTGGACGTCTCTCTCGGTTCCCCTCGCTTTATTGCAGTAATAAAATGGCAGAGGATCTGCAACAGAAACTGGACTTGGACCGCGGCCCTCCGTGTTGGACTCTGGTGAGGAGGGGGTTATCGGGCTTTGGGAGCTGTAAAATACATTCCTTTGAGCGTGTGGAGGCGTTTGTGTGTTCAGAACCAAAACTTACCTTCCAGGAAAAAAGCGAGTGTGCAGCGCGTTATCTTGAGCACCGCCGAGATGCTGGACCGAGGAGCTCGTGAGACTTCGCTCTCCCAGGTGAAGTCTTTGCATACTTCTGGTATTTATTGCGTTCATCACCTTTCTGTGATAGTCCAGTTTATAATGCTGTCTTGTAACGATAGTGAATTATTTTGGGCTCAAGTCTACAGCCTGTGTTTCTAGTAAGTAGTGTTTGCTCATACAAATGGCCTCGGTGTGCTGTGGCTGTTTGAGCGTGGGGTGAAGGACCGCACTGCATTTCCCAGCCCCTGCTGTGAAAGGTTTTTTACAGCTCTGGAAACAGACTGTGCCCAGTTACTATTGCTGTTGTGTTAATGCACGCTAATGAGTGAAAAGGTGTACCTCCCTAATAGGCTGACGTGACAACCCCAGGGAGCGGGTACCTGGAGGAGGATGTGGAAAGGCTTTTCCTTTCCTGGCGCTTGCCAGGAGCTGGCAGTCTTACAGCAATGTGTTGCTCCTGGGAGGGACAAAGCGTCTCTCTTCTTTTCCCTGAATGTTGTGGAGCTGTAGGAGATCACCTGGGCTTTGGTGTTTGTTTTGCACTAGTGCATATTTTATGGATGCTTACACTGCCATTTACCAAACTTAGCAGAAGAAGTGATAAGGATCATTTACGTAGACCAGAGCAGTGTAAAAGTGTTGTTATGATATTTAATGCACTCTCAAGCATTGTGAGGATGCTCAACATTTCGAAATGTATATTTATAAAGCTCCTTTCACTTTGTAAGCAAATGTAGATAACTTAAAGGCCTACTGAACATCATGTTCTGTTATTTTTGACCTTTCATGTTAGCTTCTGCAGTCCTTGAGTATAAACAATTCTTAGTACTTTTATGTGATCTTCTGTAAGTTTTTAGTGCAGTAGATTATAAAAGCAAGGAAAATACAGACTGAAATGAATAATGAAATTGTGGAATGAAGTAGAGGGGGGTGGGGGGGAGAGGAAAGAAAACAAGGAAAGGCAATTTTAAGGAATATCCAGGATGTGTTGAGATGTTGGTATCTGGGAAGAATCTGTAATGTGGCAGTGATTGCTTCTATTAACTCATTTTTGTACAGATACAAATGGCCTGAAATGCTTGACAGAAAGCAGGGGAAAATGTTAACAGGTGGAAAACGGCAGGACTGCTTTTTCTCTTAAAATAGGAGATCTAACAGTGCTTACTTTTGAAATGAACATCAGAAGTAATAGGCTGTATTTTTACTGAAGGTGTCCTACTGACCTGTATCCTCCTTGAAATTAGCTGCTTGTTCAGAAACAATGGCAAGGAAAATCATTTTCATGTCTTTATTTCTATTTTTCTGTGTTGTCATAGTGGTGTGTTTTGTTTTTTTCTCCTGGATTCTGTGTGTACAGCACTTAGAAGCATTTTCTGTATTTTCTTTTTGTTGTAATGTAATGTTGATGTAATGTATCTATCGTAGTTATCAGCAGTATTGTTCTGTGTAGTTTAGTGATGTCTTACTGTGTGACTGCAGAACTTAAATCCTGGCAGACAAATCCAGCTCTTAACTTACAAATATCCTGATCTTTGGTATAAATCATACATCTACAAATTCATGCAGAAAAAAATATCTTCCTGAGCTTCTAATACAAGTGCTTTTGTTTTGTTCTCTTAGTAGAGACTTCTCAATCTCCTGCTGTGTTCAGATTTTGTTACGTTACTGGTTTAGCTGGAAGTAGTACTGAGGTTTGTAAACAACCAAAATTTAGAATGGTTTAATGAGATCCCAGTTTTGCAAATTACTTCAGGTTGCTCTTGCATTTCAGCTTGTGTGCGGCGGTCCTCTAGGAACATACCAGTTTTTAGTCTGATTAGGACAGAATATTTAATAGCATTCAAAATGGAAACCTCAGTGAATACATCTCTATGCTCTGATGCCTACATACATACAAGTGCTCCTGATAAATGTAGTGAGATACTTTTTTCAATTAGGAGTTTGTTTTATTAGGTTTATCAATAGCCCTGAATTTGGGTGCTGCTGTATTTGAGTGCTCACACGTGTGCATTTGGGACTGTTTCTTAGAGGCTCTAAAGAGTACTTGCTGGCTGTTGTGGGGGTGAGTTCAAAGCAGAAGTTGAGCTGTGGTCATTTATCATATGAGCTTTCTGAACTGATAGGAGTTAAAATGATTTGATTACTTTTTTGAAGCTTACTTTTAATGAGATGACTTCAATAGCCAGCAGAGGCAAAGAAGGGGTTATTCTTTGGTGATGAGCCCATTCTGTGGTCTTTTAGCTCCTTTTACTGCATCTCAAGCAATAAGTGCCTCTCAGGAATCGCTTAGATTGGAGGGAACCTGGTAGCTCACCTGATCCAATCTTCTGTCAGAGTAGGGCTAATTTCAGCATTAGGTTACTCTAGACTTTGGTTGAGCTTTGAAAGTCTCCAGGAAGCAAAGGTTGAGGACCAGGACCAGAACAACTCAAGTAAAGAAAATGTGCTGCAATGTCATAGGAGATACTGTTTGCAGATGGCAGCAAACTGGGAGGAAACGTTGACCTGTCTGAGGTAGGAAGGCCCTACGGAGGGGTCTGGGCAGCTCGATCACTGGGTGGAGGGAGCTGGGATTGTTCTGCCTCTCTGCAGTCTGATCCTCACCTGGGTTAGGTGGTGGTGGACTCCCACAGCCGCTGCCTCCCACAAGTGGCCAGGCAGGAGCTGAGGCTGCTGGAGTCTCTGTTCCTGGATGTAGTTCTACAAAGTCTGTGCTTTTGGCTTGAACCTGCAGTTGATTTCACAGTGGCCAAAGGCAATCACTTAGATTTGTTATCAAAACTGCTGTTGTGGGACTAATGCTGAGTGCATGCTTGTATTTATTCTGTGCAGGAGGCCAGTTGTGGCACTTAAGCTTCAGAACTCGAGTAACAGCAACAAAAAAATTCCTAACTAATTTGTCAGCTTTTTAGAGTTCTGCAATTTTAATGGGAAAATTGCAGCACTGACATCTCTAAAGTGCATGTTCAGAAATATTCCTTTGAGTAAATATTTATTACATAAAAATATTACTGATTTTAATGAATAATTGTTTTCTGAAAGTGTCCTCTTTGCATGTCAGCAGCTTATGCAAATATTATTTGGAAACCATTTAAGTGTGCTGTGATGACCCATTAACGTCAGCTCATCGTTAGATCTTTAACATGTGTTTTAAACAGCTTAATATGACTGTAACTAATTACATAAATTGTGGCTAAGTACCAATTGCATATGCATGATATAGCCAGCTGTGGCCTACTTCATTCCCCATGGTCATTAGCAGACATTTAACTCAATTAAGAAAAAAAAAAGACCTACACAGCGCATTGTTTGGTGGAATCAAACCATATTTAGAGTTATTTCAATGGAATGAAATTTTCTGAACAGGAAATTAAAAGTGATTTTATCAGCCTTTTTTCTGATTGATATCTGTATTATATTTCCCAGTCTTTTGAATAACGTGTCCCTAAATTGAAATCCTTAAATGTGGGGTGTTTTGGTCCTCTGTTGGCATATGCTCTTCAAGTATTTTAAGCAGTGCGGCTGATAGGAAAGCAGAGTCCTGATATGGCTCCATTAGTTAAATGGAGTTACTCTATTTTTAAACTGATGCAGGCAAGCACAAAATCATTTTATTCCATAATGTTCATTGTCCTGAGATGATTTCAAAGCATGTGAGCTGTAACTTAGACCTACAGGTCAATTCGATAAGATACTGAGCTCTCTGATCAAGGAGAGCACTTAATCAAATAGTTAATTTAAGCCTGTAAATAATTCACTGTACTTCGTGGGGGAAAAGCATTGAAGGAGCTGCAGAAGGCCTGTTACAAACTCTCCTTCTCCAGACCGTTAATATGGGGTGATGGTTTTGTCTTTGAGATAAATGCTCTGGATGTTTGTGATTTGTATCTCCCTTTATGAATTATTCTTGCTGCACATTAGATGAATTATAATCTGATTTCTTCTTTGTGGCTTGTATCTGGAGACTAGGAGGAATGTGTTGTAGAAAAGAATGCTTTTTTTTAAAGAAGTTTTTTTAATTGGCTACACAAATCTAGAATTCAGGGGAATTGAACAGGCAGTGCTATTAGCAATGCTAAACTTGATCTGCTCCTAACCAAAATGCTTAATGCAAAACTGTGACTACCACACGCTCTGTGGCTGCTCAGTTCTTGCTGGAGGTGGACGTGCTTGCTTCAATTCAGAGCTGTAGCCACTAGATGGCGAGCAAGCTATGCCTGATGGAACAAATGAACTTGCGTAATCTTTGTGCTCAATGCTTCCTCCGAGTGGCTTACAACGTAACAAGATAGGTATCAGTAGTAAGCAAACGGAACAGTCTTTATATTGCTCACACACAGCCTTGGTTGGGTTCCTCTCCTAAGAGTGTAAGTGCTGCTAGGAAGTTCATGTTGTTCAAATCAAAAGATGCCTTCGTTTTGGAAGTCAGCACTTGGAACAAGCCAACATCCTGGTGAAAATCTTGCTGCAAACTTCTAATCCATTTATGTTCTGGGGTTTTATAAGGTGAGTCACACTAAAAACACGGTGCTTCAAATGGCCACATACTTACTGTTCTTCCTGTTGTAATTTGTCAGATGGAGGATTAGCTAAGGACAGGTGTGCTCTGCTCCAAATGGATCAGCTGGTTTTGCCTGAGGCCGAGTGTGGATACTGCGTCTGAGCAGAGCTTGTGCGCGTCACTGATGGGCTAATGCTGGCAGGCTGATAACTCTCCCTTTGGTTTAATATGCAGCGTTTGTTGTGGGGTGGAAATGAAGGCCCCAGTTGGGGTGTGATGCTATTGCTGTACTAGAAACTAAAATTACGCCAGGTGTAAAATAGCATTCTTATGGGTGTTTTCAGAGGACTTGCATTTCAGTACTGTCTTCACCTCTTCCTTCCTGCAGCTAGAATTTGATCATACTTTGGCAAAAATTCTAGAACTACATTTCCACGTTATAAAGAAACTTGCAGCTCATCAATGCTCCTCTTTTATGCGGTCTTGCTATAATAGGGAATTACCAGGAATATGTCTAGGGAGGCTATTAATAACTCCAAGAAAATGCCGTAACGTTCTTCCTGTAACTTATCACTTTGCTGCTAACATATTTAGAAGCTGTACTGATACCAAAAAAAGTAATCGATTTCTATTTTTTGGTAACAAAAAGTGTGATTATTCCAAAATCATACATGGATATTTCTGGATTGAGTCATGCTGAAACTTCTTTGCGTGGACTCTTCACGAGCCTGCCTTCTGCTCTTATGTTCTGTTGCTATTCCTGAAAGCTGCTGGGGCTGAATGCAGCACTGCCTACCTACTCTCCTTGCTCCTAGATACCACTGGCTAGTGGCAATGCTGGCAATGCTTTCTAGAAAATGTGAGGGCAGTGATGGTTGATGCTCAACAACACAAATGTCAGGAGCAATCCTTTAGGATGGTGATGTGGTAGGCCTGGTTCTGAATAGCTGAGCAGGTGTACAGCCCGGTGGCACGTGCTGAGCCTGTCCCCATAGCAGTCTGCACAGTAGATGATGCAGTGCCTGTCTCTTCTCCTGCAGTGGAGAGGGTTGGAAGCAGAAGATGGGGAGATGGTTAGATTAGGCTGCTGAGGGCTTTACTGGAGATTTTGATGGAGAAGGTGATCGATCTGGTTGTCTGAAAGGTGGCAGATCCAGGGTCAAACTGCTACAATTCCAATTGCACTGGGATGGGAAAAATAACATGGTTAGGAAAGTTAGAGTGGATTTTTGGGTCTTGATTAACAGTCTTCATTGACGTCAGTACAGTTTCTGTAGGTTTCATGGAAGGGTTTGATGTGATCTTCATCATTTCTGCTCAGCTTTCTTATACAAAAATAGAAACTTGTGGTCTATATCACAAGGAACAATTGTTAGTCTTGTGGCCAAGTGAGGTGGGGAGGCCCAAATCCACCCTGTTCTGGGTGGTTTGCTCCAGGATGCACCAACTGCTGCCGTGCTAGCCATCACTTGGTTCCAGCTGTAGGGCTGTAACAATATAGCATGATAACATGCATGATAAATTACCTTTTGAAGCTATTTTTTCTTATAGAAGGCCTGTATAATACTGCTTGTCCAAACCGGGGAAGAAAGCACGCAGTACATTTTCTTTTGATCAGTCTTTTCTATGAGATTCGTGGCTGTTCAACAGCCTGCATCTTTTCCCCAAGCTTTGCTGTGCAAGCCCCACAGCCTTTCTGAAGCACAACTCCTTTGCCATGAGGTCTGTGTTCCAGGGAGTGTGACTGCTTTAGATCTCTTTATAACCCATGGATGATTCTTTAGGCAAAAAGTGTACTTTAAGTTATGCATGTAAGATTAGAACTATGAAAGAAAGTGCAACTGTGACAACTTGACAAGAACTAGCTAAGGAGAGAGCTGTAATAATCTCTTTGTTATGGTGGGCTACGTATTCATCATGGAATGACGCTGTGTAAAGAGTAAAAGCAGTCCAAGACCTGTGCTCACAGAAAACAAAAGGCGGGATGGCCAGTGCAGTAGCAAATGTGATTGAAAGGAGTTGAAATGTGGTGAAAGGAGTTACTGCAAGAACTGCAGGCAAAGAGGCAAAAAAGGGATAGTTGGTATCATTTGGTTTTCTTTAGCTGTGGGGAATTTTCCAGACTTGGAGATACTATGGTAAGCGTCAGGCGTCATGTTGGGAATGACGTCCAAATGACCAAGTGCAGTGGTCTATGTGATTGAGGACTTAAATCCACGCACTGCTTGTATTGATGGATAGCTTCCTAGAGAAATGAACACTTTGTTTTGGTGATTCACCAGCTAGCAGCTGGATATTTTTCCCAAAATATTCAGCTTACTAAATGCTGCCAACAATTGGCGCTGTTTGATTTATGGTAACGGGTTGATGTGAAATCATGTATGATTTTGTTAACTCTTTCTGTGTTTGTGGGCCAAACCCAAGTCTCTCTTCCAGCAGCAGCACAAAGCAGTTGAAAAGGCAGACCGAGTGGCTAGGTAAGAATTTCACTTGAAGTATCCAGTTTGCTCCAATCCATCAAAGTTCCTCAGCATTGCGAGAGCTGGATGTTAGTTTCTCCTTCTGAGTTAGTTCTGGCCACCAGCACAGTTCACTGAGAAAGCAGCAACGTGTGAATTAGGACAATTCTGTAGCTTGTATTCTGTTTGATGCTATGCTGCTGTGCCTCACACTGTGATCTGGGTTTTACCACAGCTGCCGTGGAGTTGGAGGGTTGGAGATGGAATTCCTGGCTGCCGCCCAGCCTAGAGGATCCAATGCACCTTGCATCAACTGCACCACAAATACAGAGTTCTTTTTTCTGTGCCAATATTGAATCTGCTTCTTTTTGTTTCTTTCATTTTCAGTTTCTCCTGCCCTCCTACAGCTACTTTACCAATATAATAAATGAAAATACCTTATAGAATAAACCAGTCACAAAAGCACACAAATTAACAGAAATTCATCTTCTGTTTTCAGCAAGCTGCTGTTACGTTCCCTTTCTTCTTCCCTTTTCTGCTTATTTTATGGCTCCTACCCATTGCAGTTTAACTCTGCACTACTTGATATCAGATGTAATATTTCCCATATCAAATTCAGAGCTATAAAAATAGGCCACAGGATAGAAAATACTTTAGAGCAGGGATGTTGTAGCTGAATTCGTGAAGTGATGTGTTGGAGAGTGGTGACACCTTAATTCACCTGCCTGCAAAGAGAAGTTAGGCAGGTTTCTTCCTGATGTACTTTCACTCTTTCTACCAATTCGTGCTCACCTGTTTTCTGAGATCTTAGTGACTGTGTAGAAATAGTGTGATCTAAATAGCTCAAATTCATTACAGCAGAATTATCGTAGAGGAAGAGGGCTAGCAGATGCATTTCAATGATAGATAAGTGGCTGTTCACTTTTTATTATAGTGAGAAAGATTGGGTTAATATTTTATTAAGTTAAGGCATTAGGTCTCCAACATTCTTTGTATACCTGCTGTGCATATAGTGATGTGAAATAAGCTGGAAGCAGCATCCTTCCCACTCCTTCCTCTTGCTTTTATTGATTTAAGTAAGGCTCCTGGGTATCTAATGCTATCCTGATGCTTTAAGATTTGTTCATGTAACTCCCCATGCATAAGCATGATATTATGCTACTTGTTCTCTAGAGAAAATAATTAAGTGAATTACTAATGCATAAAATGCTCAAGTTAAAAAGCTTAAATATTCCATTTGATGCAGTTATATATAGCTTAATGTAATTTTTATCAGACTAAAATAAGTGCAGTATCCTCTTAGTCAGAATGCTTTGGCTTTCATCTCCATTAAATGGAATGCTAATTAACAGTTGATTCCAATTTTGCCGAGGTTGCCATGTTGTTACATTCTTAAACAAACCCAGAAAGTGAAAAAGGCCTACGCTGTATATAAACTAAAACTACTGATCAGAGATCTGTGCAATGGTGTTACTGCTGTGCCTGAATGCAGACTTTGGAGTTGCAGCGATGAACAGTGTGCTATCATACAGGGTTAATAAAACGAGACAGGGTCTGACTCTTTGGTCAGATTTCCAGCAGCAGCTGCTCTGGAGGAAGGCACGTTGGTTCAGCTGAAGTGTGTGAGCACTGATCCCGTATGGGAGAGTGGCATGGGAAGGGGGAGGAAACGTTTCCAGCAGAGCACTGTACGTACAGATGGCACGGTGCTCATGCCTGCTTCCTTCATAATGCTCATTCTGTGCCCAGTTTGATTCTTGTTGTTTGCATGAATAGAAAGAGTATATAAGTGCAAAGCTTATACTGTGCAACTAACTTTACTTTGTAGCATGATAAGAAAACCCAGCATATTCTGCTGCTGTTCCTTTGTACTGCTTACTGGGAAGGCGCATAGATCAAAGCTTGTGATCTATCGGCAGCATCCCTCACCCTTGTGTGCTCTTCACAGCAGTTGCATGAGTAGCTTTCTAGGCAGTGTGAAGTCAGAGGAGCTTGGTTGGGGGACAAGGTTGCAGTGTGAAGCTGCGAGTCACTGGGAGCTGTTTAAACTGAGAATAGTCTTCCAAGTTCCCTTAGAAGGCTTTCTTCTGATTAACTTATAGAACCGGTACTCATTTTTCATTTTAAATTCAAATATTGTTTATCATTATTTTCTTTGTTGTGTTTTTAAAAAAAAAAACTCCCAGAGGAGCATTTCTCTGTAGAATTGTCCTTACAATCCGTGTAAGTGTTACCACTGACCTGCAGTACTTTCAGCAGGTGAGAACGGGGCAGGCGATCAGTTTCAGCCCCCTTTTACCAGCACTACTTTAATTTGTCAGGCGCCACAAGCTCTGCTGACTTTGGAGAACTCAGGTCTTTAAATGATGAGACTTCTCGAAGTGACACTTATTTTGAATGTGTTATAAAGTGACAGCTAATGCATTTCAGTTATTCAGGAATATAATGTCAGATCCGAAAAACATTCTAAGCTGGGTAAATTTAGCTATAGTGTGGGCTCTTCTGTCTAAAATTGTCATCTTAACACTTCCTGAGACCTCAGCTCAGAACACCTGAGTCTATGACTATGAAAGATGTTTAAGATTCATAATTACTGGGCTTTGGGGTGGGATGATCTAGATCATAATATTTGAGTGATTCTTGAAGTCAGCTGTGAGAGAATAGTGTTCAAAGACCTTACTTCTAGCCTTGTTTCTGTATTTTAGCTAGTTTCTTTCTGCTTAGCCATAACTCTTCTGCATGAAATGTAGAAACAGTCAATACTCAGAGCTCTTTCTCCTGAGAGATGTCAACTGTAAGCCTTGCATTACTTCACCTTCAGGCAGGACATAAACCGTCTCTGTTGTATGTGGGGTATGAGCTGTAAAGCTGAGAAAGAACACAGTGTTTCCAGCTTTTGGGGAAGAGTATGAGTAGCCTTTCTAACTTTTTTTTTTGAAAGAAAACCAGCAGGATTTAGGTGATGGAAGCTTTCTGTAAATGAGAGAACCGTACCTGAGTACCTGTCACCTCTACACCTGCTTTTCATTAATACCAAGTAGTGACAAGCTCCTGTTATAAAAGTGGGTGCATCTGTGATGTTTTCCAGCCTGTTCACTTAAACGTGAATTGCACCTATCATTACGTATCCCAGTGTTTTGTTCCAGACAGCTATTTCATGCAGTGACTGTAGGACTTGCTGTACTTAGCATGTTGCTGTTCTGCGTGCTGTTTTGAGGGGTCTGACATTCCCCCTCATTTTCCTACAGGACGTGGGTATCAGTGCGTGTCCACCTGTAAATCGGTTGTTACTGTGCTTATGTTTGTGAGTACTTCAGTGCATCCTTTCTCCTTTATTGTAGCCCATTTCACAGAGCAGCACCCTTCATATTTCCTGCTTACTCAATCCTAGAATGATGTGTAAGGCTTCTATCATTTTTTTCTGTGCTGAGGTATCCTTCCTCTGCCAGCTATTTCTGATGTTCAAAGCCAAGTGAACGTGTTTTGCAGTGCTGTGGGCATCAGCCCTGTGTTATGGGTTTTTTTGCTGCTGCATGCAGAGTGCTGTTTTCTAAGAGGAAAATGTTTTGAAACTCCAAATAAATATGAGAAGACAAAGGCTTTTAAAAGTAGCATGATTTATTGCTGGGATTTATTTGGCAGTACTTAAGTGTTTCTGGTAGTGACACTGTGTTGCTACATCAACTGAGACATCTCAGGCAGCTGATACAGCTTCATCTGGGCCCAAATTGCTGAAATTGTAGGTAAGAGTACACTGCTTTACGGGTTGTGTGTTAAGTAATAAGTTCTCTCTAGCTGGAATTTGTAGAGTAGCTTTGTTTCTGATCCATTTGTTTGTATTAATTCAAAAACTCTTTGATATCACCACTGAAAAAGGTGAAGTGATTCTTTACATTCCTGTGGTACTCGGGTCTGCAGTTATCCTTTCAAAAGATAACCATTTGTATTAGGAGAATATGGAGAAGAGTTGTCAAGAGCCAGGGAAGCAGTTGAGAGGATCACAAAAAAATAACCAAAGCCTGATATATATATATATATATATGTATTTTGGAGTGACATTTACATAAAGTAATTGGAAGAGCAGATCAGCATAGCTTCTATAAAGTTGAATCATGGATTTCCAACTGCTACAAGTTCTTGAAGGATTTAGTGAAACACGGACTAAAAGACTGGAGTCTGAAAGAAGGGAAAAGACTAAAATCTGAGAGCTATAATGTACTTAGAGATGTGAAGGGCTTTTGCTAAAGAAATTCATACGAAGTTATTAAGGAGAACTGGGGTAACTAAGGCAGTTTTGCCAATCACAGAGAATGCATGAGGAGGTGGGAAACCGAGTGCTAATGCTCTGGCTGGAAAAGTCTAGACAGGAGTCACGTGCTGGGCTTGTTTGGGACTTCATGCACAGTGGGTATATTACTGTTATCTGCCTCTAGAGTAAGGGTGAGAGTGGAATGCCAATACTTTGTAATGTCATACATTTCTTTAAATTAGGCGATATTAGAGAAGATTACTTAGGGCTCCAGGATAATGTAATAGAACTTCTTAATAAGATGTCAGATTAAATTCAATTTAGGTGAGTGCACGGGAATTGAAATATAAATGACTTCTGCATGCTCAGAATTAGTTCTTAAGAACAGTGTAGGATATTATATTGGATTATTTGAGAAACAATATTTTGATTAGGTAGCTAATTATATTAGAATGAGCAGGAAAGGCGCAGGTATTTTTAAGCGGTGTGGGTGGGGTTACTGGTCGCTAACTACACTGGTTCTGTAAGGTGGTCCGGGTGTGTGGGGTCCTGCCAGGTGTGTGGCTTAGTGCAAACACAAGTGTCACGAGGACCAGCTTGATGAGCTAGTGTCTGGTTTGCAGTTTTAAAAGCAGTTCTCAAATGTTAATGTAAATTTTCAGTTTTTTTTCCCTGAAAAAAGAAAAATATTCCAGCCATATTAAGGTCATGGATTTTCAGAGGCTCACTCTTCTGACAGCAGACCTAAGGAATGTGAGGAGGTGCCTCCTTTCAGGTATGGGCTCAGTACTTTGCTCCTGATTGGAGGGGGGTCATCACAGTCTGTAGATTTGAAGCTAAACGGGAAGTTTTCCCCCCACTGGTAAAAGCTTTAAGTGGGCAGCTTGTCGCGTCCCGTGAAGCAGAATAGATCTGTACTGGAAACGATCTTTGTTAATGTTTTCTATTATGCTAAATAGATAAATAATGCTAATCAGCAAAACTTAATCCTACAGAGTCACAAAAACTAAATATTTTTAAATTTGGGGTTGAGCTTTTATATTTACCCATTGATTTGTCTACTGAAGAAGTAATTTTCTGCTCACTGGGTCTGCTGACAATTGTGACGTTGTTGTCATTTTTCTCTGTTGGTTTATCAGTATTTACCTATTGTGTAAAACTGTTGGAGATGACTTCTGCTCTCTGCAGTCCTTAAGCATTCTTCCTGTAGTTCCTGTGATGTGAAATACCATCAGCATCTGTTTATGCCTAGGCTCCAGCGGGACTGCTCTCCTTGTCAAGCGCTTAGCAGCAATTAATGTGAAAACTCCCGTATTTTAGGGAGCAGAATCATTTCATTGGTCAGAATCCGTTGTGCGGCTGTGTTTTGCTGCTCCAGAGATGGTTGTGTCAGCTCAAAGGGAGATCAGAAGCACAGGGATGGGAGCAAGTACTTGGGACTGAGGCAGTTCTTCTTTCCTTCAGCACTGCTGCCTGGCACAGTGGGTGCGTTAGGTGGGGGCTGAGCAGGACGTGTCCCCAGGAGGCTGCTGGAGGGACAGAGCCTGGTGCAATTCCTCCTGTCCCCAGCTGATCCTGCTGCTTTCCTACTCGGCCCTCCTGTGCTCGGCCTCGTGCTGTGGGTGGAGGTGCTGTGTCTGCTGCAGATGAAGACAGACTCAGAGTTTTCCCTAGGGAAGTACTACCAGCTCAGTGTGCCTAGATGATAGGCTTTTCCTGGAGTTTCTGAGGAGAACTTTGTGTGAGGAGTTCCTAAATGTGAAAGTTGTTGCCATTGGCAGCAGTTGTCTGAAGCTTCATACTTAAGAAGTTTTTCTTTTTTTTGAGGTAAGGTATGGCATGTATTATCCTGAGATCAAGCCATTATGTGGAACTATAATATGAGCAGGAAAGGAATTTTTTTTCCTTTTCAGTTTCTTTCATTTTGTTTTTAGGCAAGCAAGGAAATACATTTCTATTAATATCCAAAACAATATGTTGTACCAGTACTGCCTACATGCTAATTGTGATTTTAGACATTGGTTAAAAACATAAGCAATATTTTTGTTATTCTCAGGGTACTGCTTCTTCTCAAGTGTCTTTTCCCATTTAGAAAAAAAAAAAACAACCAAAAAAACTGCTAGAACATGGAAAGAAATAAAGAATATTGAAATAAAGTAACCAGAACTGGTTTTGCTGAGAAAAAGCTGTGTTCATTTGGGAATTACCCTGTTTATATTGCTGTTCAGTCTCTGAACATGTCTGTGGTGAAATATGTACTTACATTTACAGAACTCTGAACAGTGTCTGAGTTGCAGACTTATGTAGTTAATAAAAGAGCCAATTCTCTTCAGACACCTTTGAATTCTTCTTAAGTGCAAAGTTCCTTTTAGGCAGCAGGTTTCTATGTATTAGAAGCCTCAGGCTAAAGTGAAAAGAAAAGGGAACTTGTGTATGTTGGTAAGTATAATGCAGGAAGGAAGATCACTGTTTCTGCTGCCAGGGCTTCAGCTAATTCTGTTGTAAGTTGGTATTCCCTCTTCCCTATCATTTAAAAAGGGCAGGTAAGAAACACAACTTGAGGAGAACACCCTTTTATTTCAGGCCCTGTCAAATACATAATGCACTTTTAGTTAGAAAAAACGCAGGCAGGGGAAAGCAATTGCTGTTTCTTAATAGAAGTGCTTGCATGTCCTACACAGAAATCCAATTGAGAATTTTTACTAGAATTAGTGAGACTTAAAGTGACTTGGATATGGCATAGCTTTTGTGTTAGAGCTGGGAAGTGAATGCAAATCAGTGATTCTTGACGACTTCTATCCCATCTGAAAACTTTTCATGAGCTTTTTGTAGTGCTTAGTGATAGTAAAAATCATTGCCATAGTTGTGATAAAAAATGCACATTGACAGCATTGTCTTATTTCAAAAGCAGAACTGGATCAAATGAAATAATGCAATAAAAACTGCATTTCTAAGTAGGATATTCCTTGCAGCAATACCGGTGTACTGGTAAAACCTACTGCAATCAGATTTTTCCTTAGCTTGATTCAGATAGTGTAGTACTGCAAAGATACTCATAAATGAAGTGCTGCTGTGGGTCTTGCTATTCAGCTTAATTGCTTTCGTTTCCAGCTTGAGTGGCTCTCCTGAATTCTACATTGCTTTCTTTTGCCTAACTGGTAGTAATTCCTCATTGGAACCACCATCCATGGAGGCAATCCTGTATAGTGGAAGGTAGGAGGGCACGTGGAAACAGGTGTTTTAAAGCTGCTCACCTACTCGCTGGTGGGTGGTTGAAGTGACATTGGATTTCACACCAAACAATTAGGAAATACGTGTGTGTCACCAGCAATTGTGGCCAGGACTGAGTGCTTCTAGGCACCCCGCATAGCAGCAGTTCTTCAAGCAGCGGCTGCACGTGTGAGAGTCCTTACCTAGAATGCAAGCTGGAAAGCTGCTTTGGAACTGTATCACTGAAATACTGTACGAGGGTTGAAATGGGAGGAACAGAATCATTGTTCTGATAGAGACTTTACAGATAACAGGAACAGAAGAAGGAAAACTCATGAAAGGTTGCAGGGCCTTATGGAGTGATTTGCAGAGAAATGGATGTGACAACACTAGTCAGTCTAAAAAAATAACAGCCCACAAGTTGAAACAGTGGAACAGCTTTTCCTTAAAGCGTGGTGATGAAGACAAACAGACGAATGTAGGAGGAATGAGATAGATCAGCTGTTAACACCTTCTTTGAAAGCACTCTTAAAAGGGAATAAATTACTTCTTAGTGCTTTTGAGAAATACTTTTTTCATCTTTTTGAAGAAGAAATTAAAGAAAATACCACTTGATTCTGTACGTACTTAAAAAAAAAAAAAGTTGCCCAATTCTGTGAATACTTTCACATAATAAAGTGTTGTGTCAAAATGACAAGTGTTAGTTGTGAGAACAGCACTCTTCCAGCACTATTTTTAACAAATGCAGTAAGATGACTTCACTGCCGTCAGCTATCACGACTTTGGCCTCCAGTCCTAATCCATTTCATGCAAAACTTTGAGGAGATGGACTTGATGCTGGAAGAGAAAACTAACCAGCTTGGGTCAGAGAGTGCTCCCAGTTTGAGGGTTCTGTGCCAAAAACTGCCTGTGACGTTCTGCCCAGACTTTACAAATCAACACCAGCATCTATAATTGTACTAGCAAGCAGAGAAGAGCATGACATAAGTAGTCCTGATACAAGGTGTTCTGTAATGATGGTTCCCATAAGCAAATGATCCTATCAGTTTTCCAAATGCTAATGGGATGTTTTTCACCTCATCTCCTCCCTATTTCTACAAAAAAAGATGCTAGTATTGTTTTGGTTGTGTTTCTTAGGAAGAGAGATGCCTCTTATGTAATGTTTCAATCGATAGGAATTGTAACGAAAGCGGAAGTAGAGAAAAAGCATCAGTTTTCCATTAAATGAAATTCTTATTTAAATTCTTACTTACATTCAAGTTTTTATTTAAAAAGCTGATTTTTCTCATTTTTTTTAACTGCACATGGAACTGTTCAGTTTATTTCTGTGATGGTATCCTGAAATGGGATCTGAAATTGAGTAGTGGCCTTTCCTTTCCTAAAGTAGCCTAGGCAGAGGTGTCTGAACTTCTAAAAATGTGCATGTTTTTCCGATATTTGTGAATCATGTATTTTGTATGCATTAAAAACAGTCTCAGCATGTAGCTCTGTGAATTTTAATTTTTATGTGAAGAGCTTGGAGTTTTGTATTTTCGTTTTGAGGAGTAACTATTTTGTCTGCAAGCCTTTTCCATGTTATTCATATTATATTATCCTCAGATCTGTTCTCCGTTTAAAAAAAAAAAAAGAAAAAAACAAAACAAAAAAACACTAAAAAAAAAACTTAATGTTTTGTATTTTTTTAGTATATTTATACTAACTGGCAATAAAATGAGGGAAATTTTCTAGGTTATATAAGAAATCCATGCTGATGTTCTTGTTCATCATTTAAAACACTTAATTCCATTTTTAAAGCTTTTCTAGTTATCTTGGCAGTGTGCAGTGTGTAGCTAAGGGTATGTATCTTGAGAGAATGTGTTGATATTCATTTTGGGGAAAAAAAATTCTATTGTATTCATATAGAGTCTGAGCTGAGACCCAGGGGAGCAGAGAACACTGTTCATTACATACTAGAGAAAATCTGTAGCTGATGTAAATTTTCACAGCTCAGTTGACTTCAGTGAAGCTATGCTGATTTACAGGAGCTGAATATTTTTTTGCACAGTGGTTGTTTTCTCTTTGTTTATTTAAATCCAGCTGTGCTTTATATTGGACAGAACCGCAAAACAACATTCCCTGACCTGGCTTCCTGTCCTCAGTGAAGTTCCTCTGCATTTACACTCATCAAACTGTGATCCTCTTCTGGTTCAATATATCAGTACAGTATTCAATCCCTTTTTTTTTTTTTTTTGTCTCCTTACTGCTTTGAGGCACTTTGTTGGATCAAAGCTAGCTGAAATCTGAGCTATCAGATATTTGGGGATTTCCCTGTGGAAGGCTATCCTGGGGAGACATAGAATTAGAACAGGGGATTGCTTGATTGGGGAGTTACTTAAAAGCATTTGCTAGAGTCCTGCTGTGCACAGGTGATTATAAACTGCTAGGTCATCAGCTAGGGGACTGATCTACAGTCAAGTATGCCTAAAGCTGGCCTGTATTGCTCTGGGACTGAGGTGCATGTGGAATTACTGGATAAAAGACTGTATGTGTGCCCCCTCTTATCCTAGCTGCATGGGGTACATCTCAGCTTAAATGAAAAACTTAGTCTGAATTATAATTATTATGTGAAAAGCTTGGAGTTTCATATTTTCATTTTGAGAAGTACTGTTTTGTCTGCAAACCTTTTCAAGCATTAAGATGAGACTATTCTCTGAGGTGTGTTACTGCTGCTTCAAATATGAGGCTTGGCAATTCATTAAACTCCACTCTGTTGCAGGAAAGTGTTAGTCTGTATGAAATTCCATTGTGTCTATGAATGGCATGTGCAGCCGTGTTGCAGTGTACTTCTGTTAATTGCATTGCAGTTACTATGCCATTTGCAAACTACGTGAGTTACAGAAAAAAATGTCCTTTTAATACTATTGAAAGAAACTTAGGATGTTTCAGATTTTGTCTATTGCTGTTTTATTAGAATAGCCCTGGACCTATTTCTAATACCAGTAAAAAAAGGCTTTTTAGGAGGCTTTCAAATGAATTTCTAATGGTTCAACTGGTGTACTATTAAATCTCTTGGCCAAGCAACTTACTTGGTGGAAGAAGGTCATTCTTAGAATATGAAATAATGTACAGTCCATTGTTTACTCACGTGGGTTTTCAATTTTGGCGTGCATCTGTCACATTACTCTCAAAGCCTATCATATGATGTACATCTGTTCTTTTGGATGAAAACAAAATAATACCATAATGGATCCTATATTTATAGAATACTAAATAATAATGTACTATCTTATACTGAGGTGAAAATTGTGTCCTCTGTTCATTTGTATAGAATCATAGATTGCACAGGTTGGAAAAGACCTTAAAGATCATCAAGTCCAACCAGAGCCTGACCATACTACCCAACTCTAACAGCTAAATCATGTCCCTGAGCACCACATCCAAATGGTTGAGTCACCTTCCCTGAATGTGGTCAACAACCACCTCCGTGGGGAGCCCATTCCAGTGCTTAACAACCCTTTCTGTAAAGAAGTTTTTCCTGGTATCCAACTTCTGATTTGAGTTTTTGTTTATTTCATGTTGTAAAGCTATATAAATTGCTTAGCTATTTAAAAGCTGCTATTGGTTTCTGTGAGTCTGAATTTGAATTTTCAGATGTCACTGAGGCATGAACAAGATTCTGCTGTTAGCACCTGTAGTGCTGTTCATTGAGGTGATGCTCAGTTTTAGTTAGTATAAATGTAGTGTGTTCTGCAATGATGGACTTCTGGCCAATTCGTAGTTATCAGTAACAAATAGATTCTTTTTTAAATTGCTTCTTTCCCATTTATTCGTCTAATCATGTGGGCTGTGAAGATGATACTTCCTTCTGTGCAGCTCTGGAGCTGTTTGAGCACAGCACTTTGCTATCGTTGCTGTGCTTTCCATTGTACTATCACATTACAGATGACCCTATAGAAAGAAGCACTGTGTCATCACTTCTAGCTGTTTCATCCCAAAGAGTTACTTTTGTTCTATATTTTTTCAAGTTTTAGTTGTTTTGACTGAGAAGTGATTATTTTTCTCTCTGATGGGCATTCACTTACAAGCAAAAGGCAAAGAAAATCAGTTTGGCTTAGCAACTCTGTACAGGAACATCAGCTTCATTTTGAGTGCTTTTAAATCCTTTAACCAATGGTAGCAATGTCCTAAAAGCAAGATTATTCAGTTTTCTTCAAGTCCTGCTGTGATGACAGTACTGCAAAGCGCTCATTAAATGTAACGCTTGTACTTCAGCTGTGGATTATAAAAGCTACATGATTCCACAGTCCCTCTCAATCTAAACATCTGTCTTTGTGTTCAGTGGCTGTGAAGAAAACAGTGTTATGAAATGTGAGGACAGAATAATCACCTCTCTAATACAGCATTATGAAACGGCCTGCGTTAGAGAGGCAGATTTGTACTCGCTTTATCTTACGTGGGTGTAAGAGATAATGGCAGTGTAAATCTCAGAGGGATAATATGTGTGATTTAGAATCTCTTCATAAGGTTAATGCCATACAGAATTGGTTGTTTGTTTTAGTCCATGAGATGAGTATTTTCACTGGTTACAGTTTCCTTATCAATCGCAGTAATCAGTGGAACTAATGGTAAGATTTTGGAGTTTAAAAATTCTTAGGACTGTTTTATAGGAACAAAATGGTCCTGTACTAATTTTTGCATAGAGTCTTAGGACACAGTATTTCTTCAGTTGCCATTGTCTTTTACTTTAGGAATTGGTGCTTTTTAGACATATGTTACACTGTGATAATGAAGTGGAAATGCGAGAAGAAATTAATATGTGAAGGGGAAACGTTTTACCACGTCAATCTAAGCCCCAGATACCCCCCTGCAGTAAAATACTGTAGTGCTGTGAGACACTCTGTATTATTAAGCCTATTACTGGCTGTTCATACCTGTAAAATACGAAAGCTGTTGTGCCGATGAACTCTGCTCAGAGAGTCGGAAGGCTCCTGAAGGCCTTTACTGCTCTGAAAGAGAAGCTGTAAGGCACATTGCAGTTTGCTTGTTAAACTGAAACAGCTCACAAGACAGCATCCTGCCTCTCCCGTGGGGTTTGGCATTTCACCTCGTTCTCCCACCTTGGTCTACTTGGGAGAATAACGGAGCAGTACCAGGCTGCTGGAAGATCCCAGCTGATCCTGGTAAAAACCACACGTTCTGCTCCGCAGTTCTGTTGCTAGGAGTTAGCATTCAGTGTACTTCCAGTAGAGCCTCAGCCTGTTTTGATTCATCTCTGTTGAAATATTGCTTCTTGTGGGTGAGGATACCCTCAGATGAGTGGTTCTTGTGATCGTTTCTTCTTCAATTTTGAACTGTTTATTGGCTACTTAAAAAAAATCCTTTGTGATTGAATCAAATCCATTTTCTCTTTTACAGTTTGACGATGGTTTCTCTTTGAGGTTTGATATTCACATTACATCTGTAATTATATTTATCCTGGAGCTTGGTTTTTGTTTCTGAGTGGAAGATCACTTTTGTTATCAAGAAACCACATAGGAGTCTCCTCCTGTAGGCTTGTTGCAGGCCGCTAGGTGTCTGTTTGAAGCACTCGGATGGTAGAAATGCTGCAGTAGTTTCTGGAACTTGACAGAATTTGAAAAATGATAATGAGTGGGAAGTGTGCTGTAGTACTCACTTCTTAAAATGTTTTTTTTTCATTCCTTCTTTTGCTGTAATCGTGGAGTATAAGAACTTTATTTTCAAAACTTGGTAGAAGTATTTCTTAAATATCCTTCAGCAGAGTGGGTGTGTGAAACACGCTGCAAAGCTTCATACTTGTCAGCGAGTGGCAAATGTGCTCCTGCACCCAGCAGACACATCGCTCAGCCATTGCTGGGGCTGCTGAGCTCCGCCGAGCATCACTAAACCCGAGGGATGTTACCCTGTCCTCTCCTCCCCACCTCAGCCCTTCTTTGTTTTGTAACAGTGATGTCAGTGATTCAGAAACACATTCTTAATGAAATTGACCATTATAAAACAATTATAGAGAAAATAAATTTAAACTGCATGTTTTTCCTCCTAAAAAAGATGCTTTTTCATAGCCATAGGCAGTGCTGCTATGCAAACCATTTTGTGCACTGTGCAGAAAATAGCCATGTTTTTGCCTTAGATCCCAGGAAACGTGCTGAATAGGAGCGAAAGGTGAGGCGGAGCTGGGTGGAAGTGGTGAGGCTGTGAAAATGCTCTGAAAGTACCTGGCCTGTTGTGCATACTGCATTATTGCACAAGCAATCTTCTACCCTTTGTAAGTGTGCGTGTGTTATATATCACTGCTGACGGAGCACAGCTAACAGAATTAGAAAAACTGGAGATGCCATTGGAGACTGCAAATCCCTTTAGTCTCTTCCTAAAATGGAAATGGAGAATATTCTGATCTGCCTTTTGAACATTACTACAGCACATCGTGTTGTGTGTCCAGGAATTAAACGAGACTGCTTTGTGTCGTACTTACAGGTATCATCTCTAATAGGAAATATTGCCAGAAAACTGCTTACAAACCATACTGCTCATGGTCTGAAAGTTTCTCTTCCCTAATTCTTCAAACCGTCTGTTTTACCGCTGCAAATTGCAGTATCTTAGTCTTTTAATCTGTTTCTATTTATTCTATAAATGCATCGGAAGAAGAAAGCTGTGTGTTCCCTTCAATTTGACAGAATTTTTGCAACATTTTCTTCTCAAAATTGAATAAGTTATATTGAGCTGTTGTGTTTAACTGGATTTAAACAATAAAAGAACAAACAGCTGCCTAAAATTAATTGAGGAAAGCTTAATGAATAGCATTGTTTTTCCTTCTGCTTCTCTTTGTGATAATTAAAATGAGTTTTGTTTTTGTACTGCGAGGAGACACACTGCATCAAGGCCAACAAAGTGTTTACAAAGGAGTGATGTATGAGCTCTGTGTGCCCATAAAATACAGTGAATCAAGCTGGTTTTGACTTGGTTCCCCCAAGCTTCTGTTATTACAGGTTTGTTTACTTGGGAGCTGTGAAGTTTTATTTATATAAATGCCAGTGATGCTATTCATAATTGTGTCCAGGACCAACGTAGTGCAGCATTGATCAAACACTGCAGTTTTGTTTTAAATCAAACGTGAGATATTTTGACAAGTTCATAACTGTCTACTATGGATTTTTTTCTGCTGTGCTCCAGATATCCAAGCTAGAATTGCAAAAACACTGAAGAGAGAACTCCAATTTACAAATCTGTCAATAATGGCAGCCAGAGCATCATCATTGATGTAATATTTTGTAAGATTACATGGGGGGAACTCAGCACAAGTGATTTCTGTAGCACTTGTTACACATGAATTTTGCAAAGAGTAACATTTAGAATAATAACCATCTAATATGTTTCGCTGTGAAAATACAGATCGTACATTTCAGCTAGTGGTTCAACTTGAGAATTGGGAGCTCACACTTGGGTATTTTCTGTAGACAATTTCTTCGGTCCTTCTACGCATCCCAGATTATGGTGCTTAATTTCAGTTTTATAAGTCTTGTAATTAGCTCTGTAGAAGAGCAGTTTACTTCAAGACTAGTTTACCAAGTAAGCTGTGGTGCTGTGAGTGACTTATCTTCACTTTATTCCATTCTATCTATCCTTGCTCTTCGTGTAAACATAACCAGCTTCTGTGTCATGGTTAAAAAAAATACATTGCGTCACTGGCTGAGACTCAGTTCCCTAGGCAGCTCTTTACTCTAAATAATTGATAATTACTTAAGAAATTTAGTATCAAGAAAGTCTTTTCCAATTGTTTATTGCTACATAACTGTTGAGTATCCGTGTTTCTCAGAATCTGAAGCTTGTGTGATAAAGTTCAAAGCTTAAAACATGTTCAGAAAGATGTTAACATTTGCTGTCAGTTGTTGGTAGGAGTATTTGATTTGACAAGACTTGTCTTCCCCCAGAACCTGTTGAATTCTGAATATAATTAATTCTCTAAGAGTAAGTAATAATCTTTATATTGCATGATTTTACTTAAAATCAATATTGGGATAGATGAGTCATTGCATTAGAAGTTACATTATTAAAATCTGTTTTTTAAATATTTTCTTGTTCTACGGACTTTTCCATGGTAGATTTATTCTAGGGGAAGTGTATCTGTTTTTTGAAATTGAATAAACAGGAAAAAATGTATCTTGAGGCATGTCTGAGATGTTAACTTCTGCAACAGTTGAGAGAGCTGAATTGGATTTGGCGTTAGGAAGTTTGAAGAGGAAAGATTGTTGGCAGAGGGCTCACCAGCTGGGCTCTCATGCTTGGAGCTTGTTGCTGCTTTGGTGCTGTAACAATACAGTGACTTTCTGGGGGTGCAGCAAAGCACTGTCTATTCAATTGGCCTCTCTCAGCAAAGTGAGCTGTTTCTTCCAAATGGTTTTGAATGAGTTTGAATGTTAATAGATTCATAGATTTTTGTATATTAGTGTTGAAGTTTTATATTGCCATAGTCTTAATTACACGTGCCTTTCTGTAGGCAATGAATCTGAGGAGGACAGGGAAGAAAACTGGTATTATCTGATTGTAGTTGTGCATTATCAATGGCATTTAGAGCCCAGGTTTGAAAAACAGTTTTGGGTGTCACTCTGTATGTCAGGCTCCTCCAGCTTCCCTAGAACATCCACCTTCCCTACATCTCCTGTCCCCATTGTTTTAGTGTGTTTAAAAAAAAATAAATCTTGGCATACTGTATTCTTTTTTGCAGAGTATAAGAACCTCTGAGCTGGAAAATCAGCTACCCTTCCTTGCTGGTGAAGGATGTTATATATAGAACTGCTAAAGCCTTGGCACCTATAATTGTGCCAGACGTGAGCATGGCTGCAGCTGGACCCTGAATGGATTGATCTGTGACCTCTGCTCAGCACTCCTGAGAGAGTACAGCAGGAAGTTTCAAATTATAGTCACAGCATGTGATCCTTAAGCTATTCTAGAGTGTTAAACCCTTTGTCCTCTGCTAGAAGACCTGTAATTTGTATCAGCGTCAGAAGTCCCGTTTAAGGGTTGCAGGCTTTAGAAATGCTTTTCCCCTCTCCTGTCCATGTTCACTCCCTGCGCAGAGGACTAGGCACAGCAAAGTCCTGGAGATGTCTAATATCAAAGATATCTTCCTCTGTGCATTCTTCTTTGGGCTACCTTAAGTTTCTATACCTCAGAAGTCACTAAGTTTCAAGGCTGTTTTTTTTTTTTTTTCCACAAAGGTATGATGAAATGGGTTCATTAGAAATTTGTAACCAGCACCCAGCCTAACATTCATGTTTCAATCCAGCTTTAGTGAATGGGTACCTGTGTTCATGCCATGCTGCATTGCTTTGCTTTATTGCAGTGCAGTATCCACTGGAGCTGTAGAGAATAGGGTGATGTGTGACCTCAGTTTCAGTTTGAGGAGTACTTTGAGACGTTTAATCTGCTTTGTCAGATCAATGGAGAGATGTTTGCATAAAGCAGCATAAGGAATTTCTAGTATTACTTAAATCAGGTAGAGGAGTTAAAATTAATTCTTATTTTGTTTACTACTACAGCTTTATTAAACTGTAATCTTTTTAATATATCTCAAGAAGCTGCTTTCCATGTTCTGATTTGTCACTGTCCTGTTTTTATATAGTTACTTCCAAAGATATTTTAAGTGTTCTAAATTAAACCTGTTTTTAATCTTCTAACCTGGGTGCTTCCTCAGTTGTTGGCTCATAGCTTGTTCCCCAGGTTGGAAGTCAACTCCTGGCAGCCCCCAGATAGCCAGCCAGACCCTGCCCTTGGGACCCGTGCCTATCCAGGTCTGTGTTAGTTCAGCATCTGCCAAGGTGCTTACACCACCCTGATGTGATCGTACACCTTTCTATTACAGGAGGTGGAGGTGCAGCATCTGGGGAATGGTTTTGCCATTGGGGAGGTAGGCTGGGAACATTCTTTCACGGACAGGTCTGTTATGTTGAATTGAGTCTATGCAGCCATGATCTTGCTATTGTGAGCTGCCTTATCTCTGTGCAGTGTGACCTATGAACAGAGCCTCTGTGAGCCTCTTTCTTTAATTCACTGGAATGAACTTTTTAAATCTAAAGTGCATCATGTCTGTGTAGGCTAGCTTTTCTCTTCCAGTGAATGAATACCCATGTTTGTATACACTGAAGGACAGCACAGAATGAATGGCCAGGGTTGGAAGGGACCTCAAGGATCATGAATCTCCAACCCGCCTGCCACATGCCGGGCTACCACCCTCCACATTCAATACTAGACCAGGCTGCCCAGGGCCCCATCCAGTCTGGCCTTGAACACCTCCAGGGATGGATGGGGCATCCACAACCTCTCTGGGCAGCTGTTCCAGCACCTCACCACTCTCACAGTAAAGAATTTCACCCTGACATCCAACCTAAATCTTCCCTCCCTCAACTTAAAACCATTTCTCCTTGTCCTGCTGTTACCTACCCTTTCAAAGAGTTGATTCCCCTCCTGTTTGTAGGCTCCCTTCAGGTACTGAAAGGCTGCAATAAGGTCACCCCGCAGCCTTCTTTTCTCCAGACTGAACAAGTCCAGCTCCATCAGCCTGTCTTTGTAGGGGAGGTGCTCCAGTCTCCTGATCATCTTCGTGGCTCTCCTCTGGACCCTCTCCAGCAGCTCCCATGTACAGGGGGAGGTCCATGCTCGTGGAGAGGAGCACAACTAATGCTCCAAAGACCATTCCAAGTCTGGTCAGCTCTGATGAATGGGAATGCACCCAGGTTTGCTAAGCCAGAAGCAGACTCGAGGTGAAAACTTGTTTCTCACAGTTGCAGTTTTTTTGCCAGCTCACTGTGCAGAGCGAACCATTGTGTACTGGCCCTGCTCAGTGACATGGGTCACTCCTTCATTGCAGCTTGCCTGCTGGTAATGGCATGGTGGTGATGAGATTCATGTCCTGAACGCATCCCCTGGCTGTTTCCTGCTCACCCACGTCACTGTGGGGATAATGGCTGTGTCAGGACTCCTTGTTCCACACCTTCAGCCCTTAAATTGAATGTGAGCTACAGCCACCTTCAGATAGCATCTAGCAATTCAAGGCAAATTGTTTTTTTGTGTGAGGAGGAGAATTGTTTTTGAGCACTAATGAAGTCAAGCACAGTGTTCTCTATAACCTATCTTTCCTTTACTTTACTTGTTTTTGTTTTGTTTTGTTTTGTTTTTTTCCTGAGGAAGTATTTCAGTTACATCTCCAAGTTAGTCCCTGATGCCTAGTGCAGATCTTGTTTCCTAGATAAGTATAATTTGGTATTTTGCCAGGAGCACATGTATCTGTAAAGTGCAGGCTCTGACTTTTTTGAGAGATGCTCTGGGATTTTGTTTATCAGATTTGGAGAAATATACCTTATTACATATTGTTTTTCCCCTGCATGAAGGCTGAATTTATTATTTTATTTCTGAAGTATATCAGCACTAGAACATGACAGGGCAGGTACTTTCATTTTACTCAGGAATAAGTTGGTAAACAAATCCTGTCTCATACCCACTCAGCATGTTTTGTAAATGCCTGTGTGTGTGCAGACAATGCTGACAAATTAGAAGTTTCTGCAACATTAGAAAGATCTCTTAATTACTCTATTGGCAGGATGTTGATCATGCAGTGATAGCTGGAGCTGGGTTCTAACACTTGTTTTGTTTGTCTAGCTGATGCTAAATGGCATGTAATTTGGCTGTGCACAATAAATACCCAATGGTGAAATAGTTCTAGATTTCCGTTCAATAATTTATCTGAATAATAGCATCATGTTTGTTTTTTCCCTTTCACATACTAGTCCTTCATCCACATTCATGCTGCAGAATGAGTGCTGTGCAGGAAGGTTAGGGGCTGCTGGCCCTGCAGGGCTGCTGCAGCCTGCGGGCTTCCCTGGGCAGAAGGAGACACGCTGTGCAGCCTTTCCAGGTAATGAGGATATAGCATCTGAGCCTCCAGCTCTCAGAGGAGTTTTCTGATCTCAGGTTATTACTGCAATACACATATCAAAATGAGCACCCAGTCTCAGGCAGCCGGTCCTGACGGGTATCTTGACCTTGGGCTACATCCAGACCCCTCTGCAAACTGGATTGTAGAGCTGCTCAAGTTGGATGCATGGAGCTGTGCACAGAGGAGAAGCTCTAAGCATTTGGAGAGCTGTAAGATCAACATCAAATTGCATGGGAAGTAGAAATTCATGGCTAAGTGGAATGTAACTGTGGCAAAGCCTTGATTGTAGAGATTGAGATGCAGAATATTGGCCCAAGTAGTATGAACTTCTGTGGGCAGAAACACATAGCAGGCTGTTGTGTGAAAGACCCATGCTCTGTATGTTGGTTAAGTGGAAAGATGTGAAATGCTTTGTGGTGGCTTTCCTGCTGCACAGCACAGCAGCCCGCCTTGGCAAGCTGCAGTGTGTCTTTAGCACTTAACCTCAGGTACGTATCCAAAACCAGAAATCAGAGCGTGACACACCTCCCCTCAGATTGCTCCAAGCTCATCTTACTAAAGTTCTCCCATCTCTGTGGCTTCCTTGATTACCAAGTTTGAAATTCTTTGGAGGGAAAAAAAAAAAAGCTCTGGCTGTTGCTTTGCTAATTCATCTTCATTCCAAATGGTAAACATGTTGGTAGAAGTGAATGAAATGCCCTCGGGAGTGTAAATAATAAATGCTTCTTCCAGCTGTGCTGGGAGTGCTGTCTTTTTGGAAGGATGATCTTTTGTTTCGTTGCTCTTAAATGGATTACACTGTTACGTTGTACTGTGCTCTGTGCTAGACTATGAAGGACTTCATCTTCATAGCTGTTGGTTTTATATAATTACTAGCATAAAGCATCATATGCTGCAAATTAAACACAAATGAATATTCAGAGCATCCTTAGCAATTTGTAGTGTTCTGCATGAGCTCAGTGCTGATGCTTAGGAGTTTCTCTGTTCTTGACAGACATTATTTTGTTCAAAATGTCTAAACTATACCTATGGAACCAAGAAGCATCTTTTTCTTTTCTTTTCTTTTTTTTTCCCCCACTTCTACAATATTTCTAACCAACAGTAATTGAACAAGTGTTGTGGCACTGACTTCCATTGCTGTAAGTCTTCTGTCCCCTCTGCTTTGTTCTCCTTACTGTACATGGGGACAGCTCAGGAGGGAACAGAAGTTATGGAGCCTTCAGAACTCCATGCAAAAAGTGCTGTAGGGCCTTTATAAGGGTCCTGTTAATCACTGAGAGAAATGCTCGCTTTCCTACCAACAGAAAAGGCAATGCCTATCAAACACCACAAAGTGAAATTCTGGGAACAAAGGCTGTGTGAAGCTCAGGTTTTCTTGGACATCTCTTGTGGTGTACTTTGCCCAAGTGTGCACCTTGGTCAGTGGCAGAAGTGACTTGTCTTGATATTTCACAGCACAGCTGTTAGCACCTGGTACTGCGTTCTCTTATGTGACAGAATATATGCCTGCTCTGCATGCCATTTAAAAACAAAAGGATGAGCACTGGACATCTCAGTAAGGAGTTAAAACAGAATTGTTTTCCCAAAGTAGTGGATTTGTGCAGCTGGTCTTTTCAGAAAGGGCTTCAGCCGAGCACTGCTGACTGGTATTTGCTGTCTGTCACCAGTGACCTGCCGGGATATAGCTCAGAACAATGCGTGTTAAGCCAGTGTCAAGCTTCTTACTCCTTATTACTCTTTGGGAGGAGTGAGGAAAGGTGAGAGAGAAGTGCTATGTGCTGGAGAACTCTCCGTAGCACTCACAAGGTAACCAAGTGGTAGCAGGCTGCAGCTTTCACCTGTGTTTCCATTTTCAGTGTTGAATGAATTTATTGACTGCAGTTTCTCTCCTGAATGGTCTGAGCTTTAACCTGTGGATGAAATTCCAGTCAGAGACAGTCACCTTCATTTCCCGAATGCGTGGTTGTAAATAGCATCTGCAGACAGCCATTTGATAATGGCAGTGGGTATTTGAGCCATCTCTGTGGCTGGTGATGAAAGCAGAACTGCAAGATGGTTTTCGGAGAAAGCAGAGCCAGTGATGAGTGGAGGATCTTTGCTGTCAGAGCGCATTTGGTATACAGCTGTGTGTGCATTCAGAGCAGACATTTGATTTCTGATCTGATTACATTTAATTAAAGAAAAATCTCTTTTTTATGTATAGGGAAACCTCATGAGAAATACATCATACTTAGACTGCAGAATGAGGTGCTCAGCTGCTGCTCTGCCGCATCTGCTGCTCTCTGGGCATGTATTGCCTCCGGCTATTCGTTCTCAGCTCACCGCGGCATTACAGCTCTCACAATTTTTCATATTTCTTTTGAGGGCAAATGTATTTGATCTCTGCTTTGTGCAGTGCAATGTTCTGGCCCTGTTTCATCATCACGAGTTAAATCCTCTTCAGACTCCTTCAAAACCTCAAAGAGTTTTGGATGCAGCAGAACTTCTGCACCCAGGCTGTGATACGCACCAGGCGCGGCCCCGGCTCTGCAGGAGCTCTGTCTGGAGGAGAAGTGCCTGGGCTCTGCCCGAGGACTTGCAGGAGCTGTGGTGGAAGAACAGTCAATAGGCATAGATGGGGGAAGCATAGTCACTGTCACTGTGAACTCCTTTAGGATTTGGATCGACAATAGCAGCAAGTGGAAGCAGATGATAATCAGCTCCTGCGCTGCTGGTGCAGAGGGTAATGAACGTTTACTGCTGCTGTTCTGAGAAGCCATACTGTGTTAGCAGCAGCATTCGGCCAGCTTGGCTTTGATTTTATTACAAGTGTCAGGAGCTTGTGTCTAGACTGGTGCTTTGGCAGCTAATTGATCTCCAGCATTTGATATGCTAATTATTTCTTTCATATAATGCTAATATGTGTACGGTGAGAAAGAACCTTTTCATTGTGATGAGGATTCCTCAGGCATATTGGGAAAAGGAGAGTAAGACCTGTGAATCCTGATGTATACAGTACCAGCTACAAATGACTGGATGTTTGTGGGGATTCAGTTTAAAAAAAGCTGGACCAAAATTTCCTTGAGTTGTTCCACCATTCCACAGAACTTTGTTGTTTTTCTTTAGAACAGAGGGAACATACTGTTCTATCAGGACCAGGTGTTTTTTGTTGTACAATGACTGGACAGGGCATGAGGTGAAACAGGCTACCCTGTACAGCCCAAACAGAAAGGAAAATTGGTGTGGATGAGGGACTATGCTACTCTTACACACAATTACCTTAACAGAAGTTGGCAGCTTTTTGGTGCTATTACATGGATGTTCCTTCTTGTGAGGTCAGCAATCTGGGCATCAAGTTCTTATTGTATTTCCTGCCGTTAAAGAACGAACAGCTCATAGCATAGAGGCATAGGTGAGTCATCTCCCAGTTCTCCATCAGGACAGAACGTAACTTCTCTGCATTAAACCTGGCTCTCTAGGTAACTGAATAATCTGAATTCATACCAATTGACCACTCAAGAGGAAGTGGTACTTTCCTACCTTCTGGGTGCTTGTGTGCTAGGTAGTTCGACCTCTGTTCTTCTGTCCTTTTCCTTTTTGGGTTCCCTTCATGCTCTGGATGTGTAAAATAGAGCTTTATGCAACTCAGTACTCAGCTTTCTGTAGCTCTGTGTGGAATTATAATTGCACATGTTTTTTGCTCTTTGAAAGAAAAGCACCATTAAGGGGAGTTCTTATGCACATTTTCTTTTTTTCTGACTCCATTCAGATATTAAAAAAATATTTTTGTGTATGTAAAATGAAATATTTTTGAAAGCAGCCAAGGCATGGGAGGGTTACTGCTGAGCAGCCTTCCTAAGGAGGGCCTGGAACACAGCCACAGAAACACATCAGCACAGTGAGACGTGGCCAGAGGCAGAAGCAGGATCTTTACTGACCTTTGGAGAGCAGCAGTGATCGATTGCCATGTTTGGCAAAGGAAGAATTTAATTTCTTCAAACATTTTAAGAAGAAAGCTAATAGATTTTCTTGATACCTACACAGGCACCTTATACAAAGACTAATAGTCTGCTCTAGTGGCATTAAGTGGATAGTAATTAGATTACTAATATTTACAAATAAGTTATACATAATGGGAAAGTGTTTGATTTACGTTTGACTTCAGCCACTGACAGCAGATTACATGAGCACTATCAAATATTCCAAGTGCACAACCAGATTCTACAACTATTATGGGAAGAGATTTCATGTCTACTGTAGTAAGCTTATTTGTATGCTCAAAGCCCTAATCACTCTTTGTTTGGCTAGAGAGGACTTTGATCTTACCCACAGGGGTATACAAAACTGATTATTGAGCTCTGCAGACCAAGCCAACCCAAATAAAACCATTCATTCATTTTAGAGGACCGTTAGTGAACTGATTACTGAAAATGAAGTCAATAGAGCCACATTTACTGAAGACCAGAGTGGTAAGCAAGATCCTCTCTCATACTGAGTTGCTCTACCTACAGTTAAAGTCATCCATCTACAAAGACCTGCAAAGAATGTGGGGTTGTTTCCTAGGTAAGCAGGGATATATTTTTATACTGAAATGTAGTGTGTTGCATTTCACTCATCTTGAGAACTGGTATAACGCTGCTGACAGTACAATTCCTAATCTCGACACAGTTGTGAATGATAGAAAGCCCTGGTCTCCCATAAATGCCAGACATTCCTTATTCTTACAGCTTTTCATACATTTAATATTCTTCACATGTAAAACTGGTTTTTGAAAGGAGAAAGTACCTGACATATTGAATTTCCCTTATTGGCTGGGGTTCTTAATGGAATCATTTTTATTGAAATTGTATGATAAAAGGTATTTTGTATCAAAACAAGTTATAATTGATTTATGTTACTTGTGGCCCATTACTTCTGGTTCAGGCAGCAATTTCCTTGATGGACTTGAAAAGTACAGCAATAGCATTGAGAATTAAAGTTTGGAATACATCATGGGCTTTTTTGTCTTGTAGTCTAAAGAATTACATGCGTTTATACTATAACTGCTCCTTTGAGACTCCACTGATGAAGGTAAAACCTTTGCCTCTTTCATTTATGTGCATAATATATTATAGATGACGTGTAGAATAATGTCTTAATACGCTTACAGATTATCAAAGCATAACGCAGAGAGGTAAGGTTATTGATAGACCTTTAACAAGGGAAATGTTCAATTTGATTATTGAAATACACTTTAAGGGAAGTAATTAAAACTTTTTCAATGATGAAATGCAGTGGTTTGGTTACAAAAAGATTTGATGTTTCAGAAATCACATGCCACTGAGTAGACTTGAAACAAGTGTGATTTGTGACTTTGCATGTTGAGATGCATTTGTTTTAGCCATGTTGGTGCTTCTTGCATTTGCTTTCTCTAAACATGCTAGACATCAGGACTCATAAGTGGAAATCTTCACAAAAATCTTCAGCATAACCTTTGTAAGTGCAGCCACGCTCTCTGTAAGATTCAGCGTCTATATGGAAGATGTGATCACCTGTATCCATTCCATCAGCAAGGAAAAGACAACACATCCATGAAGAATGAAGTCAGATGAAGAAACTAAAAACATGGATCTGCAGGGATGAGGGGCTGACAGAAAAGTGATACTGCAGAGCAGTGACTGGTCAAGAAGAAATCCATGATAAGAACTTTGTTACCGCTTCTATATACAAGTATAAAGGAGTTTCAGTGAAACATGGATTTTTTTTCTCCAGAAAGCTGGCACACAAAGAAATACTTGTTTTCAGATGTGAGCATACCCTTCTAAAAGTATAGCAGGTATCACACAGTCACAGCTTTATGCTCACGTGCGAGGTGTTTTCCAAAACCTTTGTTGTGCAAGTAGTATGTATGCATTGGTGTTGGTATTAATGGTACTAAGTGGATTAATTAGAAGCTGCCACTGCTTTACATTCAGTACTTTCTGACAATCGGAGCCATAATTTCACCTTAGGAACATGGATAGTTGAGTTGGCCTTAGTTCAGGCGTCTCTGTCCTGTGAGGTGGTGACTTACAGCGTGCGACTCGGGTGAGCATTCACTGAGCTGAGAGGTGAAGCATTGAGGCTAACCTACGTGGCTCCTCAGGGCACGTGTCACATCTGGCAGCACATGTGAATTTGGATCAAATCGAAAATGAATGCCTGCAGAATAATGAAAACTGTGGATTAATAGAATAATGTTCAAGAGAGCATATGTCTGTTAAGACTGAATTTTAAAATGTGACACTTCTTTTTCTATGTTACTGAAAATCTTATAAATTTTGCCCATCCTCCTTAGCAGCCCCAATGAGCTGTACTGTACCTAGATATGAATTCTTAAAGATGGCAGATGCTTTTAAAGTGTTTCTCCTTGTCATAATTCGAAGCCCTCTGGTTGCTACTCAGGCATCATTTTTGTGTCAAAATGCCATTTATGTATACTTACTATAAAGACTGTTCATTCAAAAGTCCCAGTGCTGCAGTCAGCAGTGATACAAAAATCTTGGCCTTCCTGCAATTGTAGGGGAACTGCAGAGACAATTGGATTTTGCTATGAACCTCACTTACAGGAGCTCCCTCTCATCAACTTGCTCTGGAGCCAGGCTTGCATTTGTTCTCATGTTTGTCTTTGTAGATCCTAAGGCTCAAGAGCTTGAATCAAATCTGCCTAGGTGGAAAAGAAAAATCAGTTACCAATAGCTAACTCCTTGCTTGAACTGCTTGTCTGACTAAGAAGAAATAATCATCAGGAACAAAGGTGTTTAGTCTTCCGATCGATCAGTTTTGTCACTGTTACATTAACACCATCTTTTTGGCTCGAAAAATGGAGGAACAGGCTGGTGACTGAGTCAGTACAGTAGGTTATAGACTACAGCTCTGAATCATAGCACGATGGCATGTGAGTCAGACAAGTTTAAGTATATTCCCTGTACTTTTCCTTTATTTTATGAATATTCTCTTTTTGTGCTTTCATTCATAAACAGTATTTTATGTACATATGGGTGGACAACACAAAAAATGATGTGGGTACAAATTAGTAAGTATTATTGCAGTCCAGCTTTTGTCACTTCTGAAAATGTTAGAAATATTCTTGCAGAAATATACAGACTAGGGAAGAGAGATTCCGAAGCCTTCTCTTGGTTTTAAGAATTTCACTCATCTGGTCACAGCATGGTGATGGCACATCAAACTGGGCTCATCTGTAACTCATGCTAGTGTGCCTGGCTGCCTTTGACTTTGCAGCTCATGCAGGTTAAGTACTCCATCGCCACTGCTCTGAGTGTGGTCTTTGGCATGCAGCATCAGGATTTGAACTCACACTTTTGGATTTGCAGCAGTTCCTCAGGCAGCTCTGGCACTAAGCCCTTTATCAGATTAAACAGCAGAAAGGAAATTCTTTGGCTCATTTGGCTGCTGTAGCTCAGTGTCTATATATCGAATTATTTGCCATTGATCCAGGCTCAAGCAGCATTAGCAAAAGCTCACTTTTGTTGGATAACTTCAAGCCATAATTTTGGTAAGACACCTGGTTGCAGACATTTCACAAGCAGTAAGAAGCGAAGGTGATTCTCTCAGTCTCCTCTACAATTTTAACAATCTATAAAACCATATCGTACTTCTTTAATCACAGGTAAAAAAAAAATTGCTTGTGATATGTACTTGGTATTTCACAGCATTAAAGAAATCAGTCAGCTAAAGCTCTTAGCACTGTATAAACTGATTGATTGGTTTTTGATGTATGGGTGTCTCATTAATTAAAAATTTTGCAGGTGAGTGCTCTGCTCCATCTTTGTTCATCGTTACTATTAATGTTTCAGATCAGCTTTTTGAGAGCGTAGACTTTGATGCTTTAATCCTCAGTTGTTTTTAATCATTTCATTTAGAAGTGGCTTAGCTTTGTAAGAACTGCTGTGAAAGTGATCTTTAGTTAAATGTGTGAAGTGTGAAAATCATCTGTCAAAGCAGATGTACACCTGTCTCCTGTTAATCTCTTTGGCCTTTCAGCCCGTTTTTCCAGGTTGTGTGGGCACTGACAGTTGACTCAGGATTCAATCAAACCCGTACAAATCGCAGTTTTTCCTGCCCTCCAGTCAGCTCCGCAGACAATCAGCCATTTTTTCACACCATTCACAGACTCATTAGACCTTTGTTCAGGCTGGCTGAGGCACAGCAAGGATTTGGAAAGAACGTGTTCTTTCATGCTCTGGGATGCTTTTAGGAGCGAAACATTTTTCCGTTGCATTTGAAAATGAAATTTTGTAATTTGCAATTGCAAATTTTTTCATTGCATTATATAATGACAACAATGAAGCTGGATCTGTTTCATAAAGGAATTATCAAAATGCCATTCATTTTTACAATACTTGGAATATTGCCAACCAAAGCAAAGCACTGAAAACTTTTACTACTGCTTTGGTATGTGCTTTCTAACGAATCTAAGGCAATCTGCAGAGAAAAGTTCAGTTGTGACATCATTTCCTGAATGGCATATTGTGAAATATACTGAACAAAGCAATTACATTTAAAATTATCAGTGAGCTCAAGTCTTAGATAATGCGCATATACATGGAGTAATACCATTATGATGCTGAACATTTGTATTTTATCTTTGTGGAGAATTAAGTGGGTAGTATAAAACACAGAAAATGGACTGCTGTTTTACTGAAGATCTTTTCATCTTAAAGGAGAAAAAGAGCTATGGGTGGGTGGAACCCAAAGGAGCAGCAGGCATGTGGCAGGAAGGGTAAATCAAGTGTAAGCATTAAAATCAAATGTCTTTGTTTGGATCTACCCCTCTGAGAAGATTGCAGCCTGGCAAAACAGTGCAGTGACAAGTAAATGCACTGTTGATGAATATAGTCTGAAAAGATTTGGCTGGGTTAACTCCTCTCCCAGGAGTACCTCTTAGCACAGACAGCCTTACCGTGGCCAGGGGGCGTGATATGCTGTGCAGCAGAGGAGCTGCCCTTGATTACAGTGAAGCCCAAATACTTCACAATTTACCTGCTTGCGTGAATAAACTGATCTCCAGATACAGTATTGCATCTGCAGCCTGGCCCAGGTGTTCTGTCTGAAGCATATGTGGTGCAGAATCCTTGGCTGTAATTACAAGCCCCTTTATTTGGGAACTTTGTCGGCCCTCTTCCACCTGTGCACATTGCAGCTTCTTGCAAAAGCATCTCACAGGTGATGTGTTTTTCTTTTTTTTTTCCTCTACAGAAGCTCTATGGAAACTCTCCATGGATTGTTACTTTGTCACACTCATTAGAACTTGAGATGAAACCTATTGAGGTGCCTTAACATCATCTCTGAACACCAGGTGCTTTGGCATTTCAGATGTCACATGGGTCAGGGCAAAATAGCATTTCTAATTGTCAGCCACAGAATTGGACACAGAACTGTGAGAGGAGGAGGGAAATCCCCATGGAGAGAATTCAAGGTTATCACTCTGCTTCTGACAGAATTGAAAAGCTAACTGACTGACATGAAAGACCCAGCTTCTTCTATAGTAATGTTCTGTAATGGAAAGGCACTGCGAGTCGTTCTGCCTTTTGTCCCAGATCTCTCATCTCTCATGTATTCTTTTCTTTCTCTACCACAAGGTGGGTATGTTACATTCTGTTCTGTGAATTCTAGCTCTGAATCCCAGTGTATATTTCTGGTGTGATGACTTCAAAAATATGTTTAACATACATTTTTGTGTCCGTGCTGAATCTGACACACACATGCTGTGATGTAATGGACTGATATAGACACGTTTGTTGTTTATGTACCTATACCACAGAAAGGAAAAAAATGTTCTGATGCCGTCATAGCAGTGAGGCACCTGGTGGAAGGACACGGTTTCTCTGCCAGCAACAGGGAGACCTGTTTCAGGTTAGCAATCTAACTGGATTTGGAGGGGCTAGCAGAAGTTCATTGTCTGTAGGAACCCACCAAGGCAGGTCCAGGAGCAGCCTGTAAAATTATCCATACGGCAGCTCTTGGAGACGTAACAGGAGGTAACTTATCCTGCTTCTGTACAAAGCTCTGTGACACCTGCAACGGAGCTGATAACGTGTGCCGTAGGTCTGTGCAGCAGGCTGCAGTCCCTGCTGGAGCTGCTGCTGATGGGTGGGTGAGAGGAGGTGCTTCTCACTCCGTGCTGACAGGAGCACAGTGCTTGGTCTTCTCACAGTTGTATCTTATTTTGCAAAATCAAATTGAAATAGGCTGTCAGCTTTGAGAAGAACCTTGAACAACAAATATGCAGTTCTGAACATGTGGAAGTATTCAATGTTTGCCTGTATGTGGGCTTTAAGATCTATTAATATATACTCTGTGTATCCCTAGCCAAATCCTGTATGTGTTCTGCATTGTGCTTTGAATTGGGCAGAATTCTTTCAACCTGAGGAGGATTTGTGTTCTTAAGTATTGAGTAATAGAGGGCAGTGAAGGTCTCCGTGCTTGTTCTCCACGTGGGTAACCTATTTCACTGCTGAAATGTATTTGTGAGCTTGGTATTTAGGGCTAAATGTCTGCAGAGCACCAGGAAGATAACAGGCCCTGCAGAAGCTGACCTGCTGTTCTCCTGGCTGGCGATTAGCATCGCAGTGCGACAGCTCGTGTGCGTTCCCAGAAAGGTCTGCTGTGCCTGTGCTTTGGTCACCAGCAGCACGTGGGAACGCTAGAGGCAGCGAGATCTCTTTTAAGTGTCTCGTGTTCTTAGAAAGTTCCTGCAGTGATCTCTCTGACAAAGTTGGTATTTACAGCTATCACCTCTAGGGTAAGTTCTGTTCTCCCTCTGCCGGAAGGAAGCTCGTCCTAATAATGATTCTCAGAAAGGTAATGCATCATTCAGATGATCTAGAGAAAAGCTGAATTGGTTCAGATCAATGGCAAAAAAATCCTGTTGAGTTAAAAGGAAATACGGTTTTCATTTATGATTTTCACAGAACAGCTTAGGAAATAGAAAGAATAAGGGAATGTGTCTCATAATGATCAGTTTCTTCTAATATTCTGCTTGTATTTTATCCACAGAAACTTTGTAAGATGGGAATACGAAGAACATCTGAAGTCTGTTGAACAAAATCCTCTTGCTGCAGTATCCCGAGGTGTTGTGGCTGGTAACTTCTGTAGCCAGGTACTTATCTCCTGGTAACTGGTTCATGAGCTGTTCCCCCCCTTATTTTCTCATACTAAGTCCCTGAAGAGATACTTAATTGGATTTGAATTCAGTTCGGTGGCAGAGCTCCAGCCAGCAGCCAGGAGACTTTTCTGCTGTTAGAAGTAGATGAAGTAGATAAAGGGTCTGTTCGTATCTCTGATTTATTCTGCAAACATTAAGAAGGATGCTGAGCAGCGTTCATAATTTCAGTTGTTGTTGGTGCATTGCTCTGCAGTTTTGCTGGGGTTTTCGTACAAATGAAATCGGTCTTTTTTGACAAGAGTATGTTCTTAAGGACACATTGTGTAAGATGAAAGGACAGATTTGCTTGTTAATTATTTCTTTGAGATCACTGCTGGTGGCATGCAGAATGCTACAACAAATGTCTGCTAGTGTGGTTAGTGTAGGCTCCTGTTCTGCTCTCAGACGAGGCAGACAAAAGCAATTTGTCTACATTTTTAAAACCATGAACATTCAGAGAGATGACCGTATGTTTCAAAGAGGCATAGAGAAACTAAAGATAACTTCTTCATCAGTTCCTTGGGGCAAGGCATTAAAACTTAGATACTTACTGGCAGAGATTGAACATCTAGTGTTTTTGAGGGTTTCACCAGGCAGTTAGGTGCTTACTTCCATTACAATAAAACATGAATTTGTAAGTCACATCTAAAAATGAGCTACAGTGTAGGCTCAGCTGAACTTAGAGCCTTTGAGACTGCTAGGATGCTATTTCCACTGAACATCTGGCAATGATGCGTGGAACAAAACCAAAGTATTAGAAAATGAGGGTCCTGTCTGCCATCTGAAGTGATCTGAATGCTGCCCTGGATGTGCTGAGGGCACCTTTAAAAATGTGGCACCATCTTTGAATTCATTTGGAAGTTTCTGTGCGATTGTGTTAGTGACTTGGCTTACCTATAGTAGGTGGAAGTGTTAGCAGAGTTTTATGTTGGATCTGCTGAGCTCCAGTCCTGCATCCTGAACACAACAGATTTCTGTTATTGATCCAACTGCATTTTACATACGTGTTACATTTCAAGTATGATTTACAACAATTGTGCATCGAAGATTGCTAGCAGCTAGCATGCAAACACTGTATCTAAAGAGAATAAAGCCCTTCTGATGGCAGTGGAAACTGTCAAAGTTAAATTAAAAATTAAAAATCCATTCTGTGGGCTGCAGTGATGCTGGGCTGCCTGACAGCCCCCGAGCCAGGGAGCTTAAACTGCAGCACTAAGTATCTGCTCTCCTGTGCTTCTGCCTTTACCCCAGTCAGCTTCTGTGCCTCAGTGAAATATGGCCATTGTGCCTATGAGATGTTGGGCCTGGACATAAGGAAAGAGAAACAACATTCTTGCAGCTGTTTTTTTTAACCTCTCCAATTAGCAGATATTCAATTTACTTATTCCTTAGCTTGTAATATATTAAGATGACAGGTTTTCTCCTTTTTTTTTTATATGCTCTATGATAACGTACTGCTGCGTATTAGTCACTCGAAATGAAGATTGATGTGGCCTTCAGCAGTAAAAAACACTGGCTATGATAACAAGGCATGTTTTCATAAATTAATACCTGCACTACATGTAGGTGTCCCAGTCAGTAAGTGAGGAGCAGTAGGTGATTGGGGTGGTGTTGAGAGCATGAAATGCCATGGGAAAAATCATGGGGCTGCTCAGGGTGAGGAGGGGCTGCATCTCTGTTCCTGCCCACCCTGCCTCCACACTCACCACCTCTGCTCACTGATGTTCCTCAGTCTCTGATGCAGTTCTTTCCATTTTGCTGTCCTTGTCTGTTGACATGAAAGCAGTGTTGTAATAAAGGATAAAACTTTTCGTATGTGATTTACTGCCGTATACTGTAGAGACCTCTGGAAATCAGTTGTGTATTGCTTGCTGCTGTTTGAGTTACTTCTCAGATTGCCTAAATTAGAGATTAGGACGATCTCTGATTAAGCAGCCTATATGCTGCTTGAAACTCAAAAGGAACAATGCCTTTATTAGTTAAGCACTGAGCCAAAATCTTTGCTTGGGGACACCTCTACGTGAGGTGAGTTTAAAAATCTGGGTCCAGAATTTGAAGTTTCTGTTGAAATGCAGTGAGGCCATGTTCATGGGGAGCCGTCCCAGTTCATGCTACAGAGCAGGGAATCAACCCCTGTAAAAGCACTGCGTACTGCTGGCCTACGATAGGGTGGTGGGCCTTAAGAAAAGGGGAGCCAGCATTATGCGGTGCTTCTGTTAAGATACTTATTACTGCTTCATGTGATACTTGAGAAATGGGTTACAACGAGGTGCAGGTGTGACTGAGTGATCATACAGGTAGAACCAAAAATGTGGTACATTATTGCATGTAGGTTTTAATATTTCTTAGAGTTGTGTGGGCTGGCAGGACGCTGTGTTGGCAGGCAGGATGCTCCCCGGTACGTGTATGGTCCTCCTCACTGCAGCATCCCAGTGCTTTAGCTGGGGCTCCCCTGGTATAGCCGAGCTGTTAAGAGTCTGAGCCGGGCAGGCAGCGGTGCTGCTCGGAGCTGTGATGTCTGCTCCCTCCAGCACGGAGGCATTGCAGGCTCCTGAGCCCTGCTTTGCAGACAGAAGGAGTTCAGGCAGAAATTGGAGCCTCCGGTCGCCCGTTACGCATCCTCTGTATTCTCTCCCTCTGAGTAAGCAATGCGAGCCGCATCTCTCCCTGCTGTGACTTATTGGCTGCCGTCAGCTCTGAGTAATGCAGCTTCCACGCAGGGCGTTGCTGGAGGGTGTGAGCTCCCAGCCGGGCTGCAGGGAGCGGGCGCGGTACCCGCGGCTGGCGTGCAGCTGTGCGGACTGTAACACCTAGTAATTCACACCTGTTTTTTTAATGACATATTATTCCTTTTATGTATATATTCATTTTATTAATCACTCATCAAGTAATATATAGTAATTATTTGCTCCGCGGTAAAATGTCTCCACCGTCCACCTGTAAACTTGCCCCGAGTGGGAAATCGCACTGCGGGGCGGCCGGAGCGCAGCTGGGTGCCGGGAGCCGTGCTGCCCTGCCTGCCGGCGGCCGGGAGGAGCCGGGGCGGAGCGCGTCTGTGGGCGGGCAGAAACTGTAACTAATTGCGCTGCAAACTGTCGGATGCCACGAACGATCGAGCGAAACCCGCGGCGCTCTTACGGTCCTCCACGGAAATTCCGACGCTCCTTCTTAAACGCCCCCGGCCCTTTCCCCCCGTTGTGAGAGCCGAGCGCCGCTCCGTGCCGGCCGGCGGCTCGGCGGCGTCCCGCCGGGCT
>JAOWBP010004330.1:9981075-10008299 GCA_028571105.1 Tragopan temminckii
TACATTCTTCACTGAGCACTGACTGATTTGTCACAAAGGTAGACTCTAGGGCAGGAGCTTAGCATGAAATTCATACCAGACAAGGAAAAGATGCACAAATGCTAACAAATAAGAGCTGAATGCTTCCAGGAAGAGGATGCTCAGTGTGTGCAAACTGAAGTGCTGCCGTTAGTGTAATAGCAAGACAAGGGAGGAATTTGGTAGCCCCCACATACTGTGCTGCATACTTGGTGGGCCTTTTCCAAAGCAATGCTTTTTGTGTCATCGAAAGGCCTGGAAATGGGCTTTGTCTTTCTTGGATGGATCTGTAGTACTGAAAACTGCCTAAATCTGTAATTATTTAGAGACATCTGCATTGCGTCGGTACCTGCCTGCTGATGTAGTGTGTTGCCTGGTTAACCTGTGCAGAGGAAAACAGAGGGGCCTTACCTGGCATTCCCCAGCTCTCTTCCCCAGATCTCTATTTGCGGTGTCATGCTTTTCCACAAATACCAAAGTATTTGACTACAGCACAGTCTTTAATTACAGTAATTTTGAGGGTCCCTTACGATGTAACTGTTCAGTTCTAGCATCTGGATGTTCCCTAGCGAAGAAATTGTGATGAAGCTTTCCAATCTGCATACAGAAGTCTGGGTGAAGCATTAGTAATCCTGGGTATATGCAGCAAGATACCTGCCTTTGTAGTGAATTGCCTTTCTTCCAGTTGTGACAGTGCTGACTGTTGTTCTGTTGGTGACTTTTTAATGACTCCTTCCATGCTTCTCTCTGCTGCTGTACCATCTGTCCCCTCTGGCTGTTCTTCCCCATTAAACTGAAATAGTGATGGGAATTCTTGTGGTGAGAGGGGAAGGGAAACATCCGCTGGTGCTGTGGTGTGATGGGAACCCTGGGCTGGAGTTCCTTGTAGCAGAGCACAGGGCAGACTGAAGAGCACTGCTGAACAAGCTGAGCACCTCCAGTGCCTGTACTTTGTGAGAGTGCTGTTAGCTGAGGTGATGCAGGGCAAGTGCTGTGAGTCAGTGGCCACTGTGCCAGACTGAGGGTGTGTTACTGCAGCAGAGATGGTCTGGCTCCTTTTTGTCTGCTGGCACACGGTGTAATTTGTCAGCACTTTCACTGCAGGGGTAGAAATGCTTTATGTGCCAGGTGGGGGAGGCGTGAAGCCTTCTCTGAGACCCTCGTAAACCTACTGGCATTCTTGTCAACAAGCCTGCAGGCACAAAAGGGCTGTGTGATGATGTTCATCAGCCCCATTGGAGCCGTTTGCAGCATCAGCTGGACAGAGACGGGGGTTGCCAAACCTGGCTACAGAAGAGAGCTCCAGCAAACTGCATGAGAGGCTGTCCTGTCTCCAAGAAATCTGCTCTTGCTGCTGCTGCATCTCTAGTTAGTGGTCAGTGTCAAAACTTGTAGTAGAAGAATTAGAAATGGAATTGGGATTCTGTGCTTTAAGTTGATCCATTATTTCAGTCAGCAACTCATGGCAAGAGCAGCCGAATGAAATCCAGGAGCCCAGCAGGTAAGCTGGAGCAGCTTTCTGCCTTGGCAGCCCTTTGTGGGGGTCTCAGCAGTGCTGCCTGCCCCGTGCTTTTGCAGAAGATAAAAAGATACCTATTTACAGAGCCATGGCTGTGCTGCCCTTTTCTTACACTCACCTTTGTTTCAACTGGAGAACAAGATACTTACTGATACCAAAGCAATCATACAAAGTACTTTGTACATGATTGTTAGTGCTTGTATTACCAACACTATCTGTGAGGGACAAGCCAGAATCACTGTGCTTTACAACATGTGCTGACTGCAGCATTGGCTGAACATAGAGGTGCCATCCTGGAGAAGGATGGCTTTATGGGCTTTGGCAGCATCACGGGTAAAGTTTAAATTGGACTTTAAGCTGATGTCGATATTTGGATTTGGGATTGGTAATGGAGGTATGAGAATAGGAGCTAAAAGGGACTGGAAGGAGGTGTTAAGTTTTTCCCAGTGTCTGCAGAGGAAGAAGTGCTATGAAACTCTGGAAAAAAGTGGGTACCTACTTCACTGGAACTATTTCTGCAAAACTTGCACCATGTCAGTGCTAGGGAAGGGAGATGAGGCTGAAGTTTGAGCAAGATGTGAAGTTCTAAACAATTGCAGTAAGGGAATGGTCTCAAAGTTTGCATCTCCTTTCCTTCACTCTATTTGCTTGTACAGTAGGGTGTCTGCGAGCACTGCGCAGGGAAAAAACAACCCTCAGGCCCTGGCAGCTTGCCTGCGTTAGCGAGTGCTGCAAGGTCACGCAGCTCTGCTCCTGCTGACTTTCGCTGTGGTGGGCAGTCAGAGGAGGGCCCTCCTCCTTCAAGTGTTTTGCTCACCTCTGGGTTCTGGCTATTTACTGTAGCTGCTCAAATGTCTTACGTTGTTAAGCTGTTATTCCTGTGGCAGAGTGTGAGCAGGTGGCAACCTGTGTGCGTTCTTCAGTGCGCTTGAATTAAGCCATGTTTGCAATGAGTACAGCTGCTCTGAGTGGCTATCCGTTGAGCAGCCCAGGACTGCGGTGGTTGATAAATAGCTGCTGTCTGGAACTAAGATACCGGTTTGAATTAAACCTTTCACGTGTCTTATCTGCAGTCCTTGCTCTTATCACATGAGAATTTCTTGGGTTTCTTTAAGTGATATAATTCAAAGCCTGCTGCAAGCTGTGAGCAGAAAAGCCTTTTAAAGGGGGGGGGGAAAGCCTCCTCTTTGCACTGCACTTCCTTCTGCTGCATGGAATGGTGTTTTATTGAGTGAACGTCAGATCACAAAGAGGTAGCCTTGGGTTAAACGCAGTGGGGGTCTTTGACTCGGTCTGTTTTCCATTTCTGCAGGGTTGGCGTGTTGGAGGACACCTTCACCTGCCTCGGTGTGCTGTGTGCCATTGTGTTCTTTCCAATTGGGATTCTGTTCTGTCTTGCACTGAGGCAGCGAAGATGCCCAAATTGCGGGGCGGCTTTTGGCTAAGTGGGATGAACGTGGATGTGCTATGGAAGCTACAACTGTTAGCATACTCTTTCTAATGTAAATGTCATGTACAATCATTTTATTTGCTTCAGACCTGTTTTGTAAAGTGTGAAGAAATTTAGTCTCTTGCATGTAATTTAAACTTAATCTTTTATGAGCATGTGCATTGCAAAACATGAAAACCAAACTTGTTTTCCATGTTTAGTGGCACCTCTTGAAAACTAAATAAAACTGCTTTTCCTTTTGCAATCCTCAACTTGTGGCTGGATTATTAAATATGTGACTAACGTGTCTGATAACGTTTTGTATGCAAGTGAAGTTAATAATCCTAGCTACAGACAAGGATGGAAAATAGTGGTGTTTTAGGGTTGTACGTGTCAGGTGAGGGGATGCATTTGCCTCACCAGGTGGATCCCTTCATCTGCAGGCTTTTGAGGAAAGCAGTGCGAATGCTGTCTGTGCCACCACCATGTAGTAGGTGTGGGTGAGCGTGTCTTCCTTCTGCAGAAGGCTGCTCAGAGCCTTGGTTTAGTGAGGGCAGGTGCTGCTGATGGGCACAAGTGTTACCTCCAAGGGTTTGCAGCAGCAAATCCTACCTGCTGCAGCAGGGGTTTCCTACCAGCAGGGAACTGGTGGTTGTTCTACACCACCAGTCGCTTCTGGCTGCAGCAGGAAACGCTTACCCAAGAAGAGAGGCTGTGGCACTGCTCAGTTCCAAGAATAAAGGTTTAGGCACGTCATTTCATTCTGATAAGGAACTGTTGAAGGCTTATGGTCTGACTTGCCTTTCTAATGTTTTGGCTCAGGTATGAGTTATGCCCCTGAGATGTGTTTGCAGTGAGGCACTCATGGAAGGTTCTATAGCCAACCAGCCTGAGAGGCAGTGCAAGGGGAGGAGGTGGAATGAGGGGTACTGGCCTGCAGCCAGCAGGCTCCTGTGCTGCTTTTCACACCCAGTAACCAAAGGCATTTTCTGTCACTCGCAGCCACTATAGGAGCAGCCCTGGGATGCTGCAGGAGTGTGTGCTGTACTCATGGAAGGTGGGATGACCAAGAGTGAGGGCTGAGCACTGGGACAGGTCAGAGAAACACATTGTACAGCAGCTGGGAGGCAGCTCTGTGCTGTACAGCCATAATGTGGCCAACCTAATGCAGAATAAAGAGACACTGTAAGATTTGAGGCTCATTTCTAAGGTGATTATTACAGTAGGAAGAGAGTTCTTCAGCCAGGCTAGATCTATTTGATGCAGGAAATCAAAGCCTGTAGTGAGGCTGGGACTGAAGTTAGGTGTATCAGTTACATTTTGCTCGGTGAGATGCTGCATTCTGCTGCCATTTGTGCCACTGCTCGGCTCCTTTACAAGAAAACCAACCTTAATCCAAGGCTGCATTAACAGAGCAATGAACCACTTCAGTAGTAGTGGGGTAAAGAAAAACATGGCACTTGTACTGTAAGATTTTTATATGACTGAAGTTTGATGGTGAGTTTAAATATATATATATATATATATATTATTGAAGAATGTGTTAACATAAACTTATTTTAGGTCTAATATATTGTCAACATTTTATAACTTGTATCTGCCATTAAGCAAAGCATTACATATGCATAGAGGATAAATATTTATTTATAACCAAGAGTGTCTTTTTAAACAAAATAATGTGTTGTCACTGTATACAGACAATTCTCTACGCTGGAATAAGGCAGTTGGTACATTGCTGTATTTAAAAAAAAAAAAAATCAATCAGCCTTTTCTAATTGAGTAAGTGGCATAGGCAAGACTTGCATTCTACAGCTTACCGTGGCAATTTCCAAACGACAAATGCCAAAACCTCAGATCTGTGAGCTTTTAGTTAGTCAGATCACCTGGAGCATCCAAACGATCTCCAGGATCTCCACAATTCCATCCCCTGCAGAAGGCGTACTGTAGAACCAAGCTGAGCTGCTCCAACCATAGCCCAAAGCAACAGCCTCATTAGAAAGAATGCTTTTAAAAATCAGAAATCCATACCAGTATGATTCTATTTTACAGTAATTACACAAATAATTTTTAGAACAAGTTTAGATAGCAATTGTCATTACTGCAAATGATGTTTGTAAGGAGGAAATGCATGTATGGATCATCTGTTCATCGAATAATGGGTGCTGATCTGTCGTTTGTTACTGTTGGTCTGAGTTTCACAGTTGCAAAAGGATTTTCTCCACTGAAAAGAAATGCACAAAGTTACTGCAAGGCTCACTGTGCTACAAGGAGCATTGCTGGAAGAACACGTTGCAATTTCACACTAACAGATTGTACACAACTCCGAGCTCAGCCTGAGCGTTTAGAACAGCCTTACACAGGAGGACTGTCTTGACAGCAGTCCCAGGTTTGGTAAGTTACTGCCTGGTTTGATCTGGATGTTCTTTAAAAGGCTTCCAAAGACGTTTGGATTTAACCCCCACTCTGTGCCAAACCACGGGAGAAGCACCTGCTGCTCTGGGAGGGTCTGTGCTCCCCGAAAGCACTTCTGGCTCTGCAGGGTTAACACTGCTGCCAGTGGTCAGAGCAGCTCAGGAAAAAACATCCTCAGTTCCCCTCACAGTCAATACAGTAATATACATCAAACTGAAAATTAAGACAACTATAATTGAATAAGCAGCTTTAAAACGTACCTTAGAAAGGGTGGTTTTACAATGCCATTCATGTCGGGTTTCTGTAAGAGAAAGGATATGGGTACAGATTTAAAAAAACCAGAACGTGCTACAGGTGATCTCCTCGTTGTCCTGCTAAAGAAAAGAGGCCCTGCCGTTCAAGCAGAACGAAATATTTAGTAACTTGGACAAATAGCTGTCTAGTTTAGTTGAGCTGTGGAGAGGTGGGCAGAGGAGAATGGTCTCAGAACATCCAAACACCGACAGCTGTGCGCATACAGTGCAGAGAATGGGGTCTTCTTCCCCAGGGGGGTCAGTTCTGTTTTGTTTTCCCAAGATCAGCAATTACTTGAGTTCTAGCCAGCACTGCATAGGTAAAAATATCAAACATCACTGAAAACTGGTAACCAGAAGGAGGACAGAAGCAAAGTGTTGCCATACAGTTTCCGTAGCACGCTGCAGAAGTGCCAAAAAAACCAACAAGGCATACAAACACCCACCAAGCAGCCAAACCCCCCAGTCCCACCACCACAGAAACCCTCCTGCGTTCCGTGACTGTTGGTTTGCAGCGTATGAGTGAAGGCATCTCCCGTGACTTCTGTGAGCAGTGATGGTGAATGCAGAGCAAAGCAGAGAGCCCTGGCAGCGCCTGCGTGTTCAACCAGCAGTGGCTGCGCGGGAGTGGCACGAAAAGAGGAATGACTTTGCACAGGTATTGTTGGTATTTTGTTGTCATCAAATGCTCATGTTTGTTTGAATGTACAATCCGAAAATGTTTTTACTGCTGCGGTTTGCACTGTACTTTTGTGATGAGATTTCCTTGATTTTTGTGAATTTGGGATTACCCAGAAGATGGCAGTGTGGCACTGACACGGCGTTCCTTTAGGATGCAGTGCTTGGGTGCCATGAAGTCAGCTGCTGTGACAGGCTGCCAAGCCTGCTGCACAACGTAGAGGCTTTGACAAACATTAAACTTCTCTTTTTTTCCACTAGACTTTTAGTATAATCATATTTAATTTTAAGTATTTCACATGGCAAACTAATTGCATTGCTTCCAGGAGGGGTCAGATTAGGTTCAAAGCAAAAGTGAACTTTTGACTACATGTTCTAGCATACAGAAGCATTCTCAGGCCTGGCAGCGGAGCAGTGGCTGTTGACTTGCACAGAAGCAGGGAGGACAAGGAAATTCTGCAGCTTTCCAAAGGAATGAAAGTAAATAGTAATTCTGGAGTGAAATCCTGTGGTGTGAGTGCAGTTCTCTTCCTTTTGTATACCAGGTAAGAATCAGAGGTCACAGCAAAAGTGTATCTACTACATGTTATGGGAACCTCAACAACAGTTATGAGACCTAAATGTATTTGTCTTCTGTTCCTAAAAGGCTGTAAGCACCGTTTGGCCTCCAGGGAGAACAAGCAGTTCTAGTTAATTCCATCCTCACCTATCAGCCAAAATCACTCACCTTTTCTCTTGGTTTTTCAGTGCAACAGGAATGTTAGTCCACAAGCCTTAAGTTTATTCATAAACCCCATAAGCCCCCTAAACCAATACTACAGAAAGAACATTCTTATGGTTGACCACTCTTGAGAGCCAACTGAGGCCGGCCAGCAGCACAGCACGGTGACACCAAGGTAGTGTGATGCATTAGAGGTCTACAGTAAGTCACCTTTTACTTGTGACAGGGCAAAGAACTCTCTGTACTGCTGGCCTGGCAGCTTTCACAGGCTGATACACCTTTTAACTATTGTGAACGTAATTACATTTGAAGGACATGTTGATCCCCAGAGCTCTCCACAGATAGTCAGAATAAGTGAACCTGTGTATAAATCTGACATTATATAATTGTTAAGGTTTATTGCTTTTTTTAATCCAAAAATGAAAACCATGAATATGTCAAAATATAGACTCTTTCTTCATAATTATTTTAGAAGTTCCCAGACACTTAATTTGAAAGTACTACTTTCCATGAGAACGTGTTCTCAAGTTTCACAGATTCCATTTCTCTGCTGTGCAGAATGGGGCTTCCAGGGCTCTTAATTGTATTCCCAAACAACTTGTCACCCTTCTTACTGCTCTAGGTAGACTGAGAGGTCAAGAAGAGCAAGCGGTGCAGAACATTTAGATTGATGGCATTGGTTACTTACCGGACCTGCACTTTCTGGTTTGTCAGTTGGTGTTTTAGCAGCAGTACCTTTGGAAGACTCCATTCTCTTATCTGGAGTTGAACCCAGATAGTCTGGTGGTGGGAGGACAACACCAGCTTTTTCTGCAAGATTGACTGAACTGATACTTCTAACTGGCGCAGTGCTGCAAGACAGAACCCAGCAGGTAACATGTTCAGTTCCCATAATACACCTTTCCTCCTTGTCTTTAGTCCCAGGAAAGAACAAAAATGTGTAGTTAAGGCATATAATGTCTCTGAAGTCCATGGGACTTTAAAGTTGGAGTGATGATCATTCTTAGGTCTCTGTGTAGCCATTAAACCATGGTAATGTGATCTAGGTATGATAGTACAGACAGGAGGTACTTACTGTATGTGTTACTGAACAAGTGACGGTGTAAGCAGGAAACTAATATTTTTAATACATTTTAAAGAAGATTTGGGTATTTTTTGCACATTCCATTCAAAATATTACCTTGGCACTGGAACAAAGGCTTTTTCTTCTGTTTCTTCTAGTGGTCTAGTATATGATGATGGAAACCATCCTTTTCTGTAACGGAAAAGAATTTCAATTTCATATGATAAAAAAATTGGAAAGATTTTTCAAAAGACAACACTGGACACAACAGTAGACTCTAGAAGATACAATGTTTAAAGGCCTGGGTTCTAGTATACAAGATCTCCCTGAAATACGTGCAGTGAGATTCACCTGATAGAAGTTCCCAGTCAGTGACAGCAGAAAAAGGTGGAAAACCACGTACTAGTATCTGCTGGAGACACTCTTCCTTCATGTTCAGATTGGGTAATAAATTGATTATCTTACACTTTAGTTGACTCATGTTCCCCGTAAAGCCAGCCATCCTTTTCTTCAGATACAAGAAGTATGATGGTATCTCCCTGTGCAAAGCTAAGTAATGTCTTGTTATTTCCAGCAGTGTGCGGAAAGATTGTCTTTACTTTCTGCCTTTTCATTATATTCAGTCCTGTGGCAACAGAAGTTGAGCGCGATAAACTGGCATCATCTGAATTCTCTGCAAAATTAAAAGCAAAATTAACCGTATTAACAAAATACAATTAGCTGTCAGGAAAAGCAGATTTGGTAAAGCAATACTCAAGTGCAATGTACTTGTGAGACTTTGTACTGTTTGGGTTCTGCTTAGACTCTCAGTTATCTACCAATGTTTCTTATCACCAGAGTTCTTAACAACACTGGTGTTTGTGTACATGCACATATGCTACAACAGTAATGTTGAACCAACAGACATAAAAAGTTATATAAGTGTTAGTTTGCTCCTGCTTTCTTCTCTTGGCATAAGAAATGCTAACCAGAAGCAGTTGCAAAAGACTCTCTGAAAATTTTCCATTCTTAAAACAAGTCCAAGATTTGATTTCATTATCATGTCTGGCACTGAGCTTCACCTGGATCAATGAGAACTGCAGACACTTGGCACTTTGCAGACATGGGATGTTTTCCAGAATGATTTAAAGGATGTCTCAAAAATGTATGTTATTTGACCAGTATAATGCACTTTAAAGGCATTTTTAAGGAAGGAGTGCTGGAATTGCTGTTCTAGCACTGAAGAGTTCTGCATTTGTTTTGTTGTGATGTAGGCTTAGTTCTTTCCCTGTAGCAGAGACTCATATTTTACAAACTAATAAAATACTGTAACAGCATTTTACATTTTGAGAGAAGTACAGGACAGCTTGTTTTGTCCCATGTGCATTCTTTCCTGGCTGCTGTACACTCTTAAAGGAAACCATACCAAGACTGCAATGTTAGCTCATGTCTGTTAGTGTGCACAGAAATAATGGTGTGTATCTGGTCCAAAATCATGGAATGTATTCTTCTGGTAAGACTGAGGGCACAGAGAGCAGTTGAGCTGCATTAATCAGGGATACATGACAAATGATTGAAGTGAAAGTTCACGATAGGTAGATTCATTTTATTGTGAACAGTTATTTCCTTCTTACAACATGCACTTCACCTGTTAAGTAACTAATATATGAATGCTCTGTAAAAACCATTTTATACTTCCCCACATATCCTGGAATTCAAATCCTGACAGTAGTCAAAAAATCCCAAAGAGGATTTTGAGTTCTGTAACACACCTTTGCACATGCATGGTTTGCAATGAAATGACACTCACCTGCTGCACTGGTCGGTCTTTCAGGAGACACCTTTGGACCCACGGCAGGATTGTTAAACATGTCCACAAGTGGACTGGTGTATGCCCTGCCAACAGGAGCAGGGGGCACCTTTGATGCGTTTTCATTATGAGCATAAAAATTGTTTCCAATCTAGAATCAGAAAAACATTGTCCTAATAGAGAGATGACATGACTTCCTGGGTTATTTGCAACATAACCTCTAGAAAGCAACACTCAGGCTTTCCCAAATCGTACCTATGTAAGGCCTTTCTGCTGCGCCTACCTTGCTATGAAACTTCTGATAGAATAGTTTGCAAGGATCCTGTTCCCTGATACACAGTAGTTAGTGCTATGAAAGCCCCAGTTTTCACAAACAGCCCACTCATGCATAGATCAGTACATTTCTTAACGTAACTACTGGAGGTACTGAATTTAGAAATTCAATAATCAATGGTAACACAACATGCAAATAGGGGAATTGAGAATTTAATTTCTATTTCAATATTCTGTAATAAGAATCAGAGGGAAGAAGGAAGAGGTAAAATTTTGTTCTTCTTGAACCTCAAGTATGCAATTCCTAGCATTTGCAGACAGGAACGTTGAAAATAGAGTGGCAAAAACTAGGGTAGTCCTAAGGCTGTGCTCTGCAGGAATGCCCTGGACACCCAACTGGAAACAGCCTTCTTTGCCTGTGCACTTCTGCCTGCTTTACTCTGTGTATTTCTCCAGCAGCAGAGCTTCAGCTTAATGGTTTTGCTTTCCTATCCAACCCCAGTGTATTTCAGCTGATGCATGTTATAGCCTTGAATCCAAATGCTTAAGTGCAATAGAAACCAGTGAAGACAATCTGGACCCATTTGAAAGAGAGCCTCTAACTATCAGGGAATGACATACCGTGGCGTTTCTCTCTATCATTGGTGAAGGCTGCGGAGTTCCTGATATTGGAGTGGAACCAGGTGTCCTTATTTCATCAATCATCATTTTGACTTTTTCAGGAACTTTGGTGGCATCACTACAGATTTCCTGCCACCCAGGCAGCTTGGCATTGAGGAATTCTGCACACTGCATCCAAATTTAAGAGGTGCTCATCAAATACATGTTTTGCATAAAATTACACAAAGTTACTTGCTAATTTTTGTTACAGAAAAAAGATAACAAGTGAAATGGAAGTCTTTTCAAACATGTTCAAGACTAAGTAATATCTCTTTGAAGTATATAGAAGAAAGACATGGTCCTTTTTCAGAGTTAGATATCAGAACTACCATACTTCTTGATGTGTGATTTTTTAAGAAGTCATAGTAACCCTTTACCATATGCAATAGCACATTTATGAGAATATCACACTGTAGACATTCTCTACAAACATATTACAACACTTGTCTGGCACTACAGCATTCCCAGTGCTATCTAAAGTATTTGTGGCACTCTCATCTAGATACCAGAAGAGATTTTAAGATCTCTGATATGATTAGATTTAGGGAGCTTCATTTTTATTTACATGTATGCCACCAACCTGAGCGTGATAGAAGTGCATGTGCTGGGTAAAACTGCAGTGCTTGTCAACTAGAAAGCAGAATCTTCTTTTTTCTTCAAGTAGAGCTTCTCTGCAGCCTTCTGCAATAAATCTCTGAATGTCAGTCTGTCGAGAGCTCACAGTTTCCAAATACTAAGGGAAAAAAGTAAATAAATCACATACAGTCTGTGAGTTTTATTTGATTCTCTATCGAGTTATTGAAGTGTGTTCCTAAAAGACAAGAAAAAGTTATCAGAAAGGTGGGGTGGAGTGTCTCTGCTTCCAAGTCATTCTCTTTTCATGCACACACCTGACTTCTCCAATCTCATCAGACACACGTATTCTTATTATAGGCAATCAGTATCAGGGTGTGTGGAAATGGCAGCAGAGGAGTTTCAGAAGTCAGGAGGAATTTCTTCATGGATGGGTGGCTGGGCGTTGGGACCGGCTGCGCAGGTACTGGTGGAGCTGCTGTTCCTGGAGCTGAAGAGATGTGTGGATGTGGCACATAGTTTAGGGTTGGACTTGGTAGGTCATTGGATGGTTGCACCTGATGGTCTTAAGAGTTTTTTTCAACCTAAATGATTTTATGATTCTACTCTGTGTGTGTGTGTAGACAATGAAGCAAAACAAGAAAAAGAATTTTACCTTCTAAATTAAATGCTGTAACAAAGAAGAATATGACTTCAAAGCAGCAACTGAGCAACTTTAAGGCCACAGGTGTTCTTTGATTGGACTAATTACCTTCATCTGCTCTATAGCAGTTATATTTACTCTCACAAAGCTGTAATGAATCTATACTTAATTTTAGAGAGGAAAAAATGAGTTACTAAAGAGACTAAAATGGATTTATCTGAGGTAATGAAAACTTGTGGCTAAAATGTGCTTAAAGGCTAATTCTTAAATTCTCAGTCCAGAACATTAAAAATGAACTGTTCTGAATGTGGGTTAAAACACGCTGTAAGAAGTAAGAGCTGGTATGATTTTTGTTTATGTGTCTTGTTATAAACAAAGCTTTATTTAAAGAAAAAAAAAATAGAAAAATATAGAGGAAAAAATATAAAAGCTAACATAACATAGTATCTCAGAAAATAGTTAGAAAATAGTTACCGTTTTATTTGAAATAACAAGTCATCTACCTGCACTGCCTTGCCATTTCTTATTTGGCCTCAAGATGGCAATGCTGTTTAAGAACAGTAGCAAAGGTAATAAATAATTTGTATGGCCTACTTCGGGAAATGCGTTTATAGCAAATTAGTGCTGAATTTACACAACATAGCTCAGTAAACTGCTGCATAAAGGTGCAGTTCCTGAGGTGCTTTAAGGCCGTTCACCAAATTGTGGCCATCTAAGAAACCCTGAAGCTGAAGCAAACGCCTCTGAATGCGTGCAGCAGCACAGCCAGCATTTAATTTGAACTGCAGTAATTATTGTAGGAGTGCCTTTAACGTACAACAGCTCTGAGAAATCAAAAATACACATTCTTTGAAGTTAGTGTAACTTGCCAAACAACATGCAGGGCAGCTGTGAATTAACTAATTGCATTGCATGCACAAAAATTGTTGTAGGCTTCAGAAGTCAAGCTTTGAAAGACCCAGATAGGAGCTGTAATAGCTTAATGTTTTCTGCTGACCAGTTCTCATACAAAATAAAAATAAAAAAAGAAAAAAGCAAACCAAGAGCCAACACACTGACCTCCATTTCTTTATGCTCGTATTTCATTACATTTCGTGCTCCTTGGCTTTTCCTTCGGATTTTTTTCAGCTCAGCCTGAGACTTCTCTAGGGAATCCAATTTACTTCTGTGTTCGGTTTGGTACCTCTTTAAAGTTGCCTGCAATCAGAGCATTTACAAACATCTCAGTGCGCTCCGCAATGCTGCTTGTGTAAGCAACTAGAAAGCATTACCATAGATATTGCTAATGCATGTCAAATGAGGCGACCAATTGCTTTTCTCAAGTGTGGGTTAAGAATGCTATGAAGTCATGCACTGGTTCCTATTTTAACTCAGAATAAGCACAAATGCTTTCGCTGTGTTTAAGTCGAGCTCAAATCTAACAGTGATTAATAAACTGCTAGGGACCGACAGATAAATAAAAGATGCCCTTTTTGGGATTAGAACTGAATGTACTTACGGTCATGTATTTTACATCCAGGTCTGTTTTCCTCTCCAGTTCAGATATAATTTCCTTATGAAATTTCTTAAACTTTAAAGCAAATAAAGTAAGGGTTATTAAAAATCAGCAAAAGTGATTTTTAATTTCAAAAGGTGAGGTAGGTTAAGAAATGGTTGAACTTACACTTTCCTCTAGACTGTCATTAAGTTTCTTGTGCGTTCTTGAAATTTCTACCAGAACTTGGCCTGTTGGGAAACACACAACCATGTTTCTTCCTTTCATAGAGTTCTGAAGCTGGTTAACAAGCAGCAATAAAATACATTTAACTAATAAATTTGTTAGCTATATTAAGAGAGATAGGAAACTTCCTGCTGTTTCTTAGCACAGAAGTTTAAATAATTAAGTGTATCTGGCCACAAACAAACAAGAAGCTCATAAATGACAGGAAAATAATCAGCGGTGTGACAGACAAAGTAACTCCTTCCTTTTCCCCAAAGTAACATGACTGATTCAGTGAGAGACTATTCTTGCCAATGTGGGGCACAGGACATGGAGACTGGAGATAGCTGCTGCTGTCCAAACAACTGCTATCCGCTCGGCCTGCAAACTGAACCTTAATGTTTAACTAACCACAGCGTCAGCACTGCAGTCACCTTCCACATTCATTGACAGCACACCTGCTAAAGCAGATCTGATATGTACGCTGATTAATTTCTCATGCTGTTTTATCAGGGATTACAGCGTGTCTGTGTGGCATTAACTAACAGACAGGAAAGGCAGATTTCTCAGCTTCCTTTCCTTAGCAAATTCAGCTAAATAAAATGAATGGCAGAACTTCTTATCTCTTCCTTTCTCAACATCTCCCCAGCCATCAAGACCCATCCCTCCATGGTGTACGTTGGGGTTCTGGTAACCCTGTGCCTGGGGCATCTCCATTATGAAGAAAGGATGGCAGACCTGGGGCAGTTCAGCCTGGAGAAGTGAAGACTGAAGGGTAATGTTATTGATGCTTATAAATATCTGGTGGGTGGGACTCAAGTGGATGGGGCCGGGCTCTTTTCATGGTGCCCAGCAGCAGGAGAAGAGGCAGTGGGCACTGAAAGTAGGGTAGGAAGCTCCGTACAAACAGCCTACAGCGATAGGGTGCTGGTGATTAAAAGTATAGAAGTAAATACTGTGAGAAGTGAGAGTCACTACAGTAATTATTTCCTATGCAGTAGAAAAGTAAATACAGTGTAGTTACATAAACACTTGAAGTAACGGACGTCAGTAAGCGACCTGGTTGTTTGTAAGGCTGCAGAAGTGAATGCAATTTAGTCTGTAGTCCTTATTTCACCCAGATCAACTGAGAAGTTACATTTTTGACTGTAGTGGCATTACAAAATTAGAGGAGTTTTGTAAAAAAGAAAAGAACCACCAAGTAGTGATACGGTGTTCAAAGAAATTGGGAAGAAAAATCCACGTAAGACTACGAAGTTTGCTTGGCTTCACATTCGCAGAACACAGTTTGGCAGTTCATAAACATTCGTGGTGAATGTGGAATGGCCGTCAGAAAATTGCCCCTGGGAGTTACTGATGCTTTTTAAAGGAGCGCATACGCGCTCCGTGTGCAGGGTGTGCTGGGAGGAGCTGCTGCCAGAGCCGCGCACTTGGCAGCGCCGGCACGGCGCGGTGCGTACAGCAGGCAGCCCACAGGCAGCCCACAAGGCCGGGCATTGAGCACACAGCCCTGCCCTGCAGCGCTGCGCCCGCTGAAACGGCCCATTCACCTGGAGTGTGCGGATGGAAAACCTGACGCTCAGGGCTTGTTATTTCTGTCTCACACTGCATCTGACCGCAGCCTTCAAGGCGTTCGGCTTTGAATACCGGGGTAGAAAACTAGCTACCTTTTTTTTATAATCTTTATTGCAAAGAATACTGCCCAAACGTACCCTGAGACTAAGAGAACTTTAAAATCGACATTTCCTTCTGAGCAGTTTGTGCTGCGTTATTTTCCAAGATGCTTTTCTTTGCGCACCCTAGAACATACTTTGTTTTTAAATATCAGTGACCGTTTCTCTCATCCTATCTTCTTTCTCCCCTCACCAAAGGCTCCCCGTGCACTGCACATCAGACAAAACCCATTCTGGTTTTGTACTGGGATCTCTTCACTGCTACCAGTAATGCAGAGGCCCTGGGTGTGCCGGCTCACCCACCTCGCCTCCTCTTTCATGCTTTGAAAAGAGCTCACAGTGAGCGCACGGACCTATTAAGATTTAAGTGATAGTTTACATTAGAGGTCAGATTCTTCTCTTTAAATAGAGAACACTTTGTAAGTCTACCATGGTCTTTTATCACCAGTTTAAGATAATGAGTTACCACATTTGGACAGCCTTCCTGATTAAGATTTATACAGGAAAAATGTTTTTGTAGAAGTGTAACTCAGGAAAGGTAAAATGAGCCCAGACCTCCATGTCACAGCATCCAAGTGGGATGGAAACCAAACAACTACGTTGATTTTGATTACAATCGTGAATTATAAAATAGCTGTAATAAACACAATAGGTCACTAGTTTAATAATGACATCAGCTAGGACCAGGCTCTGGTGCTTAGTAATTATTCAGTTTCTAAAAAGGTCAAGAAAACTACATGAAGTGAGGACAAATGCATTACTCACACCAATTAAAAATATTTTGCTATGTATTAAAGCTGCTCATGATCAGGTTTAATGAGACCTCTTAATACACAATAACCAAGTCTCGACCTAGTCATCATTTACTGTCAAACCCCAGAGCTAGCAAACATGCAAATACACTACAAAATACGACTAGACTGCGTGATAACAGACTGCTTAAGTCCAGCTTATGACAGACATACTGTAAACCAAACCAGCTTTAGGCATCACGTTATGCAGTGAATTAACAAACCCAAGCCACCAGTCTTCATGGTAAACATAACTATTACAGCACTTCACTTTCAAATATACCATTTTTTTTGCTTTGCATTCCCCCCCACACACTAAATACAAAACCTTTGTGATGAACACAGTAGAAATATATATTAAATATTTCCACATTTATTTTAGAAAACAAAAATGTATTCATAAATGTTCATAGACTGTGTTCTGTTCTGTTAATATCAGCTCAGTATTGCAGTGCAGGGAAGAGAGGAAACAACTTCTTGCAGATGGGTATTTTGGGAAAACATCTCACTCACCTTAAAAGAAAAGTGACCTTAAAAATATACCAAACATCTTTCATGTAGAGGAGTTGAAACTAGGCTGTGTAATTTACCCACAGTCTGAAATATGACCATGGACAGTAATGTCAAATTGCATGGTAAATTTATTTCAGTTTCAGGTGGGTTCAGTGCACAGCAGAACAATCTTTTAAGCTGAAACCTTAGAAACTCGAGGGAGGTTTTTAGGCTTACCCAAGGTTGTTTGTTGTCCCTGTGTTTTCTGTTAAGAAAGTAAGACAGGCTAGAATTCCATTAATGGTCTGCTGATTTTGTTTGCAGAAAGAATAAATAGGAACCACTAACCCGAAATACACAACGCTTCTCCACACACAGCACTGCATGAGGAAGAAGACATCTCTGAAAAATTGTCTTCACACTAGATGAAAAACAAGGAAAGCGGTTTCTAACAAAAAGCCTTGCTTGAAAATCTTCATTATGAGGCCAGAATATAGAGCTTCTGCAGCAGTTACAGTTCAATCTCACTGTTCACACTGAGCAATTTTGGTGGTTGTTTATCTTTTTAGCTTATGCTGACTGTTTTTCAGAACAGAAGATAGGAAGAGTTAGCTCAAAATGGAAACAAAAATGGAACTTGGTCCAGTTTTGTCAGAGAAGCAAATATTAGCAGCTACCAGAAAATCACTTCAACTTTTAAAATATTAATTGGCTATATTGATAAAATTACTGGTTTCATCACCTACTTGAAATATAGTTAGGATTTTGTTTATCTTTAGAGGAGGTCACTGGAAAAATGTCAAGTCTCACTAGAAAGATTTTGTTAGATGCCTGGGAACAAAGTGCTCAATTAGAATCACTCCTTTATCTCCTGTCATCCTATTTTGCATTCAGGGCAGGTTTAGTAACCTCACGTCTTCAAGATGAAGCCGTGTAATTATTTGTATTAAACAAGGGCAAAAGGCTGAGTCAAAGCTATGCATGGAGACAGGACAGGTCAGACATATCACGAGCTCCCACTTCCGTCAAGACGCTCTTTCTTCCCAGTTGCCCTTTGCCCGGAATAAAGGCAGTGATGATTAAGAAAAGCTGGAAGCAAAGTCATCGGAAGCCATTAGCCCCTGAAAGGAGGTGAAATGGGAAGTCTCAAAAGAATACAGTGCAACATAAATATAACTGACCTAAACATCTGTTAAGCTTCAAGTACATTCAATTTACCATTCCCTCGTAGGAAAGATTTATTGCAGAAGGATTTAATTGTGCAGCAGATATGTGGAAGAAGGCATAAAGTCTTAATGGAAATTAATATAAATGAAAAAATAAGAAAAGGCAAAACAACGTGTTGGTTTCCAAACCACTGACTGTGCTCTGCTTCTAATGCAGTTTGCCCAGAGTACTTGTGGGGGGAGACAACCTGTAGAGTTAATGCTCGTGTGCACATAGATCAATAGGACTAGGTCAAGTCTGCCTTTCCTTACTGCATGAGCGAACATGAAGCGAGCAGCAAGGAGTAAATCTGTCTGTGGTTAATTTTATAAAGTGGCACGGACACATGACCATTCAGTGCACGTTATGAAGGTGACTGCAGAGGGTGAAGGAAGAATAAAAAAAGAAAAAGAGGAGTCAAATCTACAGTAGAGCAAGAGGGAAGAGAGTTCAGAGGATAATAAAGCATTTGAAGTCCGCTGTGCCCCCACTACCCAGAAGAAGCACTTCTGAATGGATAGTTATGTTTTGCTAGAACAGAATTCTGTAATATCATATATAAAACAAAAAAGCAAGAAGATTTTCAATTTCTAAATGGGATTCTCAGATCAATTTATATTTCAAAATATACAAAGCTCTCACTAAAATTGTGAGCAATAGGTATTTCTGCAATGTAACAACCAAGTAAATTAATTCACTTGAAACAAATTAGACATAGATTAACATGAACAAAGCCTCCTTTATCCAAATATTAAGTGTGTGTTCGTGTAGCAGCACAGTGAAATCCAAATAATGTTGTTCATGAATCAGGAAGAATGGAATGGAACATTCTGCTATTATTTAGACGTGTAAAATTCAAAGCTCATGCCTCACCTTGCAGATTTACCTCCTTCCCTTAGTACAGGAGCTGCCATGAAGTCAGTCAGTCCACCTCACAGTATTACGCAGTTAAAGATATAGTGTAGTTTTCGTGGGATCAGAGCCATTTCAGAGTTCACTCAGAATACACAGTGCCATGCTTTTAGCACCCCTTTAATTATTCCAGCAGTTGATATAAGTTGTTTTCAAAGCACTGTTTTTCTTCTAACTTGTGTTGCACAACCCACAGTATTTAGGGAATAATCTGAAACCGATGTAATACCTACTGTTGAGAAGTTCCACTTTCTCCATAGCTATGTTTCATAGGTTGTTCTTTTTTCCCCCCAAAGTTACACTACTTCCAATTATTTAAAATGTTTTTAGATATGTTAAAGTCTCATTGGTACAGGGAAAAGAGAAAACCTTCCAAAGTTCCTCAGAGATGCCTAAGTATCATGGCTTCATGACCAGACAGAACCAATAAGCAGTAAACAGGATTATACAAGGCATTGTTGCTAATTTTAAGAGTTGAGCTCCAATGGTATTAGGTGGCAATGAGCTCATACTGCTCTACTTTCTCCTCCTCATTAGACTCCACTGCCTGTGCTCCTGTGTGGCTCCTGTCTGGGAAATACGTTCTAGCCTGTGCACATACTTTTCATGTACATTTGACCAAAGTAAAAATTTCAGTTGCTCAATGTTAAAATCAAGCAGGAAAAAAAAAAAAGGACCTACAGCCTCTGTGTTTATTCAGTTGAATAATTTCTTTCCAGCTACATGATAGCCAAAGTACTTTAGCAAGAGACCAGAGCTGTTTTGCTCAGGCTGTGTTCTAGCTATGATACACTTTCTTCTGCTGGAGGTACCTTTTACCATTTTACTTTGATAGTCAGTGCTGTACACCAGGTTCTGTGCTTCCTGAAGTGTTTGCTTTATTGCAGTACGTACATCTTTGTGTGTCCATATATAGCACAGACAAACAAATACATACAAATATAAGCATTTAACACCGACGGCCCATTCCCTCCGTGCCAAAGGCAAATAGCATCAGGGGTGAATACATGAGCAATTATCAAGACTATGAGAATTTCCAGTTCCTCTAGGTTTATTTGTGGTGTGATGCTCCTATTTTACAGTTTAAACAGGACAACAAGAAAAGCTTATGTTATTTTAAAGAGAAGTGTGACTTTCCATTTTAGCAATTTTCAGCCTGCTGGTCTCCTTCCCTTTTCTCTCCCAACCTGTTCTCATCTCTCAGTCAAAGAAAAAAAAATCAGAGATTAAATTGTTTTAAACCTACTATATCATTGAACGGATGACAATTAACATGAAATATTTATCTAGTTTCAGATGATAGGTAAGTATGGTAACTAAATTTTAATGTTAATTAAAAAAGGAAAGGAAAAGTGTATGCCACATAAATAATGTATGAAAAATGGCAAACTCGTTTTTCCACCTGTTACTCCATTCGTAACATCTTTAAGGACTGACAGAGGCTTTTTTTTAAACCCAAACATATAAGGCAGACTACATTAAGGTATGTATGTCACTGACAGATCTTCCATGGGGCCCTGCAAGCCTTAATTACAACAGCTTCTCGTGCTGGAGCTGCAGTGGTGTTGAACAGGCAGCTTGTGGGCCTTTCCAGTCAGGTGCAAGGAAATAAGTGACACACAAGCACAAGCCTGAACTTGCATGCTGGAGGCCCTGCTGCTTTTAGGCGGATTAGTTAGGGGCCATCATACAGCAAAGCCACCCTGTGTCTGAGCAGGACTGCAACAAGCGAATGTCATCCAACAGCAAAAACGGAGGTTCCTAATGGGTTTCCAGTACTAAAAAAGGATGAATATGTGAGGCATTGTGCTGAGTGCTACGTGGAATACAGTTCTACATAGGGAGTCATTGCCTTTTTAATCGCAGCAATTTGGAACTGCTGGCATCAGCAGTGTCAAAAATGTATCCAAAGTGAAACGTTTTGGTTAAAGGCTTTTCTGTGGAATTCCAAGAGAAACTGTTTTTTTCCTCCTTAGGAATGTAAATGACATCTCCAACTGATCCTGGGCTTTTTTCAGAAATTATTAGTTAGTAAGAGCTTACTGTACAGACAAAATAAAGATAGAATTTCGGTTAAGGGATTTACAACCTAGTTACATGCATGATGTGATTTTCTTTGCAACAATGTCATTTGCTTTCCATTTTCCATACATTTGTCTTACTGAAGAAGACAAATAAGATTAGGTTTTCCTCTGCACAGGCTTGCAGGCCTTTTTTCTTCCTTTTATTTTTTTTTTCCCCAACAGACGTACCTGGGAGATGGTGAAGAAATACTGATTGCTTAGCATCAGCTGAATGGCTGCCTGCCTGCCCAGCCTCGCCAGCAGTGATGGCATTGTGTTTGGGTAAGTTAGGAGAGCTGCCAGGGAACACACACCTACTGTGCACAGAATGCAAGTTCCCCCACTGCGGAATTAATTACTATTTTCTGAACAAACACTAGTCACAATCAAGTAAATGTTGCATGCACACCCAGGTGAAACTCAGGGCATCTTTTCCAGAGTTTCTGTTGCAAAATGAAAGATGTCTTTGCTACGTGTGAGGCTCATGTGATATGCAACTGTTTCAGGACAGCCAGCATGTCCTTTGTCATATTTTCCTCTATATTCTTAGGCCTTTGAAGCACAGCATGATGGTATCAAGAAAGTGCGCACCCACTTCATTTTGAATATCTGATTTTTCCTTCTGGGGGGTACAATGACATGTATTGTATGAAAATCCAGAGCCGTCAGACACAAGTGGGCATTTAGGGCAGCAGGTACAGACGCACGCACTCGTGTCGGGCTGCAGAAGGTAGTGCAGCACAAGGCACAGTGAGCATCTGAATAGATGATTTATCGGTGAACACACAGAGCTTCCAGTGGCTCTGCAACAGTCGGGCAACGTACAAAATACAGAGAAGTTCATGTTTAAGAATGGAAGACTGAAGGTTTGATTTTCCTTCTTTCCTCCAGCAGACTCATCAAAAGTTTATATGCGGAATAATGAACATCAAAAGCCGCAGTACCAAGTCTAGAGGAAAAAATTCTTAATACGAACATTTAGCTTGATTTAACCTTATAAATGACCTTGGAAAGTAGAACTATGAATAGCAAGAAGTTTCCACTAACTCAGCTACTGTTTCCATCACTAGCAATGTAGAAAGGCTGGCTGCTCTCCTCCTACCTTACTTATGGCAGGTTGGAGGTCTCTGTAGCACTGAAACAAAGTTATCACAAAATTAGGAAATACAAAACCTCACTCCTGAAGAACTGAAAACCACCTTGTATTTCATTTTCAATATACTTTTTGTTGTATAAGAATTCAGTCTCTTTTTTTCAATTCCATGTTATTATAAATATAAAAATTATAACTGTATTTTATTAATGCTCCATAGGAAAAGCTGGCCTGACCTACTAACTGCTTCAGCTGCAACCTCTAAGCTGGTTTCCCAGAAGTTTCCACAAGATGAGGTGCTAAAAAGGTTCTGTAGTTGCTGGCACACTTCACTTGCTTTCTGTCCAACAGTCTCTTCTGAAAGTAGAACGTTTATCCTATCCAGGAGATGGCAGTGATGCAGGAAGGTGGGACAAGATGACAGATCTTTCATTAGATCAAAGCAGCCAGTGAAGGACAGGGTGCTAGGTGTCATCTTTCAAAGACAAGTGAAACAGGATTCCAGCTGAAAGGGTCAATTTATCTGCTTAAGTAAGCCAACAACTTTTTTCTCTCCACTGCCCATGAGTTTTCACCCACTTTTTAATTTTTATTTTAAGTGCAACTAGCTTCATTTATCCTAAGCTATTACATTTCCTGTTCTCCTGCTTGTTTTTCTCAATAGTGAGAACAACACTTAAGTGCTGTATCACAGAAGTAGAAGAGATAGCTATTCCCAGCTTTGAAGAAGTACAGGCTCAGATGTCCATTTTGCTTATTAATAAGGAAGGAAAAAGTTCTGAATGACAAATACTAGCAAGACAGTGCTTTTGAAAGATGGTATTACCTTACATTACAGTCAGCTTAGAATTTTTTTTAGTAAGAATGTATTTTCTTTTAACAAAATAATTTTCTCACTACATTCCAAACAATTTTGTATGGCCACTTAAAGCTCGCTGTTTCTTGTATAGAAAATCTCTACAACTAGAAAGGAGAACGTAGAAAAGTTCATTGGGTTTATTTTGGCTTCAAATGTAAAATGGTTATCATTTAAAAATAAATAAGTGAAATCAAACTGTGCTCTCTACAGATTTAATTTCACTTAATTACATTAATAACAGATTATTATTATCAAGTTATTGTTATTTTGCTTTGCAGAACCAGAAGACAGTTATCAAAAGGTGCTGCTAGATTTCAGTCCATGCAGATGGATAGGAAATGCTAACTATGGGATAAACTCTAGGCATATTCACCACCCAGCTAACAAATCCTTATCAACAGTGATGCTCAAACTAGCATGCAGTTATCCCAGTGACTGCAGTCATCTCTATGAGAAGCCTAAGGAGTCTCAAGAGAAGGAAATGCACACATAGACAACTCCTGCCCCACTTCTCCACACTGTAGTATTATTCTGTGTAATTACTATATTGCTGAGTGCATCCCTGCATCTCTTCGCAGTGGATATTTTGTACTTACAGCACGACAAGGTTTTGGAGACCTTTGAAATCGCACCACTTTTTCCTATGAGCAAACTTGCGTTACGTGAACGTGTTCAAATGCGGTCGCTTAGACCCGAAGGACAGTCACACCTTTTGTTCACCAGCAGAATATCGAGTTCTGCGCTCTTCCTCTGCCAAGCAGGCGTTCCATTTGCTGGTAGCACCATCACAAGTTCCCTCCCAGCCCTCAGCCCTCCCTGACTTGTGGCTAGCACCACACAGGAGAAATGGTTTTGTCCAATACTTGTTTCAATAATCACCTGCAGAGGTTTTCAATATAGAAAATTTCTCCTGAAAAAAGAAGGAAAAAAGAGAAGAAAAAAAAAAAAATCCCTATTCTACAGTTTCAGACTTTAGATGAACATTTGCATATCTTTATGTTAAATTTGAAGTGAATGAGACTGAAAATAATAAACCTGTGATACAGAATAGTCTTTAACTAACAGTTCTGATAGATTGATAGAGTAGAAAAGACTTTCCTCTCGCTGATGTTCCTTTTAACACAGATTTCTGCAATTTAATTGCACAGATCAGTGCCATGCAACGCATTTATTTCTTCCATATTTGGCTTTGTTGTAGGAGAAGCAGTGAGTAGTTCACTCTTAGTTCTTGTGCAGTAAGCTCTACGTACGACCCACAGCGTAGCTGTGACATTATAATTGCTAGCAATACAGTTGCCACACAGTAAACAAATCGGGACTTTACACTCCAAATATTATAAAGGAGCTTAGCACCTGCCAGTTATTGTAGCTACAAGGGACAGCTGGGAAAATGTGAGAAGAATTCAGTGAACATGCGGGAAAACTTCCTGATTCCTTCAGCTAGTGAAGGCTGTAAAGATAGATTACATGGCTGGAAGACAGCATTTGTTACAATTATTAGCACTGATGTTCTATTAGACAAAACCTCACAAACCTGTGTTTTAGGTGAGACAAAAAAGATCAGGAACACATGATGAAAGTTAGTCCTTTTGGCACTGATGCAGCACTAAAGTATTTGTGCGAGATTTACCTTTAAAGCGTTATCGAAACGTGAAGTTTCATTGTGCTGTTGTGATATGCTGCAATGTATAAAACTATATTTTTAAGTGTACAGCTTCGTTTTTCCAAACTTTTCTTCCTGGTGTAATTTAAAATAGGTGTCTAGGAAAGAAAGACATGGAAATTCCACATTGCAGAATGACAAACTGTGTACATTCAGATCATGTTTCTAAATTCTTGTAGCTAAATCTGAAGGACTACAAGCTTAGAAAGTTGGGGAACTTCAAAATTAGAAAAAAAAGTTGACTTAGAGCAACTTATCTTTTATTTACAATAATTGTACTGTGAATGCAATACATTCTTTTACTTTCTCATATTAAGTTATTCTGTATTAAAATGTTCCAGAGAGCTTTCCACTGCATGTGAAATACACAGACACGGTACAATAGTTTTGAATATCTGGAATATCCAAATTTCCATTTCCTTCTTGTTTCCTTCTTCTGCACCAACCTCATTCTACGGAAGAAAGCACGTGGTTTTACTGACTGGTTACAGGGAGACCATGTTCTGTGTTTCCTTATGAGAAGGAAGGACTGACTGGTGGTGGTTTCGATACACATCTTTACATAGCACTGGCAGTAAGCATACTGTAGGTCACCTAGCAGGTTTGGGTTTGAACTTTAAAATGGCTGGGAATGACCTTCCAGTAAGCACTATTCATAAATTACAAAGATTATTGTATTTTAGCCATCTTAGGCACGTAGGCTTTCATAAGTAAGTGTAAGAAGTTTAATGTAACACAACTCAATTTAGAATAATACGTTATTTTTCATCTGACACCACTAAAGGTGACATTGCTACAGGAAAGAGCTGAAACACTGATTCCTGCCTTATTGCCCTGTTCAGTCTTCTGAAGACTGATTTTAATAAGAAGTGTATCTGCAAAAAACACAGGTTGCTATGCTAGCTATCAGGGAAAGGGGAAAAGGGACAAGTCTTCTAATAGCTCCTTTTATAGGTGAAGAGTACCTGCTGGCTGATGGGTGGAACACAGAGTCAATGGAAGAAGTATCCATATTAAAAAACGAAGAAAAAGCAGATCAGCAAATTATTTGTGACACATTTCTGCTGCAGGTGACTGGTAAGAAAACAGTGCTATGGATTTCTGATGACTGTAAAGCCTTGCCATCCCACCCCTAAGCCAAGCATCCCGATTGTGATTAAAGCAGGTAAGTCATGGGCTTTTTTGTTTGTTTGCTTTCAAGCAGATTAGCTTCAAGTATTAATTTCTGTACTTCGGATGTTTCAATTTTTGTTACACAAATTAAAACACTTAAATTTGCTAGCTGTCCAAAGCCCTCAGTGGGGCTGAGGGTGAGCTGTCCAAAGCCTCCAGACAATGGTACCTCAGCTTGTACTCGAATACAAAAGCACTCCACTTAAGAGAATGTAAATAATCTCTCACAGATGCCTCCCACATTATCCCACCTTTATCTCAACATGAAGAGAGCATGCTGGAAGAAATCTAGACTTGCCGTCTGGATTTTTCTTGCAGTAACAGTTTAAATAGGTGATGAAAATAAAGCCTTAGAGGCCTGATCCTGAAGAAGGGGTGACTTTCTCAACACAAAATATTTAGACAGGATTATAGATGTATGGAAAACATCATAATTAAACCCCCCCAGAATGTATTTTCAAGCACAATTTGTGCTTGTATGTATGTATGTATGTAAGAAACAGATTTAATCTTGAGACCACTCACTGATGCTTTCAGACACGCAGACAGTATCTCACAGTCATACAGATCTCAACAGACGTATTACTTGCATGGATTTTACCGACTTACAGAAATTGTGATTATGCTTTTCCTGATGTTTTTATAAGGTTGACTGGTTAATACTTTTAACTTGCTCATGATTTTGTTCTACCGCTTGAAATCAGCAACTCTGTTTCCTGTAAACAACTTGCAAAGCAAACACAGAAAGCTACACGAGGCTGTTTGCTTTTGGACTGGGAGCGGCAGAACAGCAAACAACGCTGAACACAGAATGTTAACACTCTCCCAGAAGTGGTTTCAGAACAAGTGGTAAAAATGTCTGCAGGCACAGAGAGCTGTGGTCACCTCTCAAAGAGAGGCTATCCCTCAAATCACCTTCAGCAGAATCGCTGAGAAAAAAATTACTAAAAACAATCCTTTTAAGTTAAGAGTTACAGAAGCAGCCAGTGTCACGCCATTGAAAACGTCCTACATGACCCTTAATTGAAAGTACAGATTGCTCATAATAAAAGGACAATTTATCCAGTTATTTTCGTCAAAAAGCAAATGAAGCCTTTAAGCAGTGTTTCCTCTTTATAGTTCAGTTTGTACTTATATTTTTTGTCAGAAATATTACTAATACTTTGGTGACGGCTTTGTAGACTGAGCAGTATCATTTCAGTGCTAGCTAAAGGAGTACAAAACAAAGTGCTACATTTTTCAGAAATTCAGAATATATTTCCAGGAAAGTAGAGAACTTTTGGTACTTTCATGTTTATAGCAGAAATGCTGAGTCATGGCCTGAAGCAGTGATGGAGCACCTGGTGGGAAGGCAGGGCCAGCCCAGGGAGCTCAGGTGCATGTAATGCAATGCAATGCAATGCACTGAGTGATGGAAGGGTGGAACCAGGATGCACCCCTTCCCAGCCCTCATTTAAGGGCTGGCAGGGGAGGTGAGAGGGTCTCACTGGAGATCCCTATGTATCTGAGGCCTTCCAAAGGTAAGCAGC
>JAOWBP010004330.1:10009934-10050491 GCA_028571105.1 Tragopan temminckii
AAGCAAGAAACCAACTTGTTGGCTTAGTTGCTGTGTTTGGCAGATAAGTCTGCTGTCCTAGGAAGAAAGTTGACTGAAGGCATCCAGAATCCTGAGCTATACACATTGCTTTGAGAGGTGCTTTGTATGAAAGCCTTTTTTCCCCCCTTGAAGCATGCTGGTTGGTACTGAGGTGTGTTCTCATGCTTGTTCTTGATCCTGAGGATGCCAGCATCATTTATCCTTGCTGCTTTTTCGGTGTGTTCATCTACTTGCACACATATCAGGTTTGACTGCAGATCGTTCAGCACTGTGTCAAACACTGCTGCCTGTGCTTAACCAGTGACTCCCATCATTGAATATGGATTTATGCAAGACATTAAAATAGCTTCACTTATAAAAAAAAATAAATTACTTCAATTATAGGTTGTCATCATTTCATATTTAATTTTACATTCATCTTTTTAAAAAGTGCAAATTAAAGAATACCACTTCCTAATGACTATAACAGTGCCTTCAAAGCTTATCCAAATAGAGATGGATTCTGTAGTTCTTGGTAAGTAGCACTGAGTTGTGTGAGTCATAAAATGCTATTCTGTAAGTGTTGCAGGAACTTGCCCGTGATAATTAGCATTTTTCTTAGTTAAAGCATTTTTTAAAGTGTTGTGTATGAACATTTTCCCTGCATTCTCGGAAGCTTGGGTGCCATCTTATTCAAAGGTGATCTTTGTGGGTTTTTTTACTTCAGTACCTTTTCCAGTTGACTGCTGTTCACCTTTTCTTGGGGGTTGCAGAAGTCCTGTAAGGTTAGGACGTCCATTTTATTCCAGAACATGTAAAGTGATGGTCATGTTCTGGCGAAGAGTGTAACTTGTGTAAAACATGGACTTCAGGCTTGATAACCAAAATGTTCAAGAGTACATCTTAATTAGAGATGGAGACAAATCACCTAAAGAATGGTGAGAAATGGAAATGGAGAGTGAAGTTGTTTAGATCCGTTTTGCTTTTGTGAAAGCAGTTTGTGGTTGCCATGCGTTCATTAAAAGATACAGTAGTGCCTTATAGTAGTGCTTTGTATATCCATACACAGCCCACATGAGGATTCCTTCTGGTTACTTTTTTCCTTAGGGCAGGATTTGTAGCTCATGGGAACCAACCCCAGAGGACTGGATCTCTCCTACCCATGTGTAGTCACCTCTGTGAGTTTATCAGATGGAGTCCTTATGTTTGGGGCTGCTGCTGTTCATCACCTCCCAGTGCTGGCAGTGTTGGAGGCCCCTCTGTGTGCAGGACAGGCAGCCCGAGCTGTGTGTGCAGCCTTGCACAGGAGGGTTGACCCCTTCCCTTTGCTTTTACGTTAATCATTTCTACAGAGTTAAATGTTGAAACTCATGGCAGGTCGGTAAGGTATTTGGGAGCAGCACCTTCTGATCCTAATTGTATTTCTATAATACTACATACACGCTTGTTTCTAGGACAAGGAGCGGCAGCTGAAGTTTCCTCATCTTTTGCCATTCTGTCTGTCTGTGCTCTGGTAGTACTGGTGGTACTGCTTGCAAACTGTGTCTCCTGCTGCAAAGACCCGGAGATTGATTTCAAGGTAAGACTTCAAGTTAGAAACGTACATGCACATGATGTTGGCAGCTGCATTCTGGTATTTCTGCATCACTGTACGTGTTCTCTTCTGAATATCCAGCAGCTGTCTGCACACTGGGGATAGTGCTGTGACTGTATAAGCACTCAGTCTGTGCTGCAGTCAGCATCTTGGGCTTGTCAGCATCATTGCTATCTATTAGGATCAGTAGTGAAAGTGTAGTCTTGAGACAGTTTTACTGTAAAGAACCCTTTTTGGGTTTGTTTTTTTTCTTTTAATTTGCTTTTGGTCTGGTGATAGGATTTAAGATACTCCTCTCAGGTAATATAGAAGATGCATATCCAGTGTGGCAAACCTAGTGAATTTATTAGCAGAGAGCAGTTTCTTCTGGAACATCAGTTATTGGTGTTCATAAATTTGTGTGGCTCTTTTTCTAGGAATATACCTTAAAAATGTATATATGAAAAAAAGTGAATAAAGGCCCTGAAAAACCTAAGTAATTTTTGATAAAGAAATGTAAGCATCAAGTGTTGTCTTTAAGTCAGTAATAAATTGAAAGTAAGAAAAAGAAATAATAAGAAAAAAAAAGGCTTGTCACTCAGTAATGATGTGAGCCTCCCTGTCACCGTGTGTTCAGATGCAGTGCAATTCCTTTAAACATTGGTGATTTACAGTTTTTCAGGTTTTTAGGTTTCTTTTCATATTATCAGGTTATTGCCCTTAAAAATGAAGCCCTTTGTATTGGGTCCCAGTTTGTTTTTACCTGCAGCTAGTTACTTTGTTGCAGTCTGGTTTGTGGACTCAGATGGGAAATCGGAAGAAATACAGTGCTAATTTTAAGCCAAATATTAGCTTAATTACCAAGATTTTTTATTTCAGGAATTTGAAGATAACTTTGATGATGAAATAGATTTCACGCCCCCAGCAGAAGATACTCCGTCTGTTCAGTCTCCAGCAGAAGTTTTTACTCTTTCAGTTCCCAGTATTGCTTTACCAACTCCATCCCAGTTTCCATCTCGTGCAGGTAAGATAAATTTTACAATGAGAAAAGAGAAGTAGGGAATTTATTCTCTAACGTTTATTCTCTAACATAGCTGATTGTGCTTGATTGTGATTGTACAGGTTTAACTGTTACAGATGTGAACTATGTAAATTTATGTAGGGTATAGGATGAAATCTGTGTTTTACCTTAGAGTGGGTGCTTTGTAGTGGCTGGACAGAATGAGTGTGGCTTGAATCTGCTTAGACTCCTTCCTTTACGTATCATGTCAGGGGTTTAAGTTGCTCTGGGATGTTACTAACTTCTGCTCTGTAGTAGTTCTCTTCATGGCTGAGTTGTGATTGGATTTTATCCATTAGCCTTAAATGGAAGCAAGAGTAAATCTCTTACTTGACAGCAGTGCTGCTGTGTGGGCTGCGTCACTTTTGTAGTGTCACTGTGAGCGTCTCATGCAGTAGATGTGGTAGATGTGGTACTGGTAAGAGGACATTTTATTTCGCTTGCGTGAAAGAATTCTGGGAATGTATTCCTTAAGACAATTTCTTTTTTTAAAAAGGAAAAAGAAACTAAGTTTCTTTATTAGCATTTCTAGCTAATTAGCAGAGAGATAAATACTGCTGAATCTCTTCTATAGTACAGAGTCTGCCATTGTTGCTGTCCATCCTCTGCCAGGATTTTTTGTCTTGTTTTCTGTCCTCTGCCTCCATTCTTTATGTAAATTATTTTTAGTCAGAAAGTGTCCTCCTTCCAGATGGTAGCTGTAAGTAGGGCAGCTGGGCTGGAGAATAAAGCAATCCAACCCATTCTCTTAAAACAGTAACCATAACTGTTCAAATGTAGAAGCAGTGAGTGTTTTCTGTGTGAGTTATTCGCTTCGCCCAACTGTAGTGTATGATATTGGGATTGCAGTTCAGCTTGCTTACTGAACATGTTAAAAAGGTGTGTGTGTGGTAAGGATTGTCTGCGGTGCCAGTGGGTGTTCTATAGCACAGGTGGTTTAGAAGCTGAGAAGTTTCTCCCCAGCACTGTTGTCACAACGTTACCTTCACTCTTGCCTGTGTCTGTTTTGTTGCTTAGCCTGAATGTGTGCATATCATTGGGAATAAATATTGTAGGAGCTTGTATTGTTTCCTCCGCTGTTGGATAACTGTGGTTTGGTGTGTCTAACATTTCTTCTGTTGTGTATGACAGACGGATCAAAGTCTCAGGTTGCACGTCAGAGTCTAAACTACATCCAGGAAATTGGAAATGGCTGGTTTGGAAAGGTGAGAAGTCTTCTAATATTGTACTGCAGTTAGAGTTATGGTCCAAACTAACTAGACTAGTGTGTTTCCTTCAAAGTAATAGCGTAAGAAACCGAGGTTTACTTGCACGTACTTTTTAGCTGTGATTAATACTACTTTAATTTACCTGTAGTTTCTTAGAAAGCCATTTAGTATCTACACATTTCACTTCCATGGAATTGAATTCATACATTCTGTTACTACCAGTGCTTTTCCAGGAAAAAGTCTTAAGTAAATAAATGCTCTTTGCAAGAAGAGGTGTTTTCTGAAAATGGATGGGTAATGTGTTGTCAGGATTTATGAACTATGGACGTGTCCATGCATTGACAAGCCAGAGAATGTTTGTTGCAATATGTTTTTAACTCTTGTTTCTTTTTGTAGAGAAACTCTTTATTTTTTTTTTGGCCTCTGATTAAAGGCACAGTGATTATAATTTTTCAGGTTCTGCTTGGAGAAATCTACACAGGCAGTAGTGTGGCACGAGTGATAGTGAAGGAGTTAAAAGCAAGTGCTGGTCTCAAGGAGCAAGAACAGTTTCTAAGAAGTGGAGAACCATACTAGTAAGTAATATTCTGTAACTTGGTTACCACAAGCACTTCATACTACTGCTTATGAGTTACAGAGGTTTTTTTTAAGTATTATTTCTCTGCTTGCCCTTTCTTATAAATTAAATTCTTGTCTGTAAGGTGTGAAATACAACTGATCCAAAATGAACAAGATTTAAGTTTGCTTAGATAATAAGCTCTTTGATAAATGCTTGGTAGTTATTTGTTCATGACTGGAAAATGCTTGATTTAGTTTATCAGATATTCTGCTGCAGCTGTTCAGAAAAATCCTGGTGTTACAAACCAACCCTATGTCTAAGTACTTGCTTCTAAGAACTGAGCTTTAAGTCTTGTGCTTGTCCTGTTAGAGGTAGAAGAACTGGCATTATGTTGTGTGTTACCATGTATACATAAAGTTCTTTGAAGTGTCCATATTCAAAAAAATTAAATACAGCATAGTGCTGAAACTAATTCTGCTCCAAAAGCTTGCAGTGGGGCTTGTGCAGAAATGAAACATTTAGAATGGCATTAACTTCTGTCCAGTAGTACTCCACAGCTCAGAAATGATTAGTCTGAATGAAAATACTAACAAAATAGTGTTGCTTGGTGTTCTCTTCCTCGTGTGTTATGGTTAGAAGGTTTCTGTACTATTTGCTTCCTGAAATTGAGTCTTTACCTGCTAGAGAGGAGTTTGGTGCATGCTAAAGGGAGGGTAATTTCTCTTATGTTTTGGGAGTGGTGAGAGTCCTCTAAAGAGCTCTATGGATGATTGGAATAGAGAAAGGAGTATCGTGCATTGCTTAAGGTGTGGCTTATCTTGCCTTAATGTGCTACAAATGAGTGGTCATGGAGAGCTTTCTTTTCTCAGTTTTCTCTTGCCCTAGTTAGTTTGCGTTTAGACTTAAATTGTTGGCAGCTGTCAGAAGATGAAATCTCATGCCTTCTGCTGCATTGGCACGAGTGCTTTTTATGAAAGTTAGAAGAAACTGATCTGTCTGGGAACTACCCTGGCTAACAAAAAGGTTTAGCTTTTAGCCTGATCAGTTCCTTAAGCATAGTTCATGAACCAGTTGCATGCATGAACGTTTAGTTTTGGTATGAGGGAATGATGGGGGTGGGAGGATAGGTGTGACTTTTTTGTGGCAGTGTCAGTTTTGTGGTTTTGCTATCCTGCAAATTTCAGCTGCTTTCAGTGATGTGCTGCCACAGTACAGAGTAGCTATAAAGGTGCAAAGAGAATCTGTCTTTGGATACTTGCACCTTCTGTTCATGCTGACTCCAGTTATGTATTGAAACTTGCAGCTGAGGTTTCAGTGTGTTATGTTATACTGAAAATAATGAATACTGTAGTCTTTCTGACTTTAACTGTGTTTTCACTCCAGCATTCTTCAGCATCCAAATGTTCTGCAGTGTATTGGGCAATGTGTAGAAGCCATTCCTTATCTCCTAGTCTTTGAATTCTGTGACTTGGTAAGTACACTTGTTCAGAAGGCTGCTGTTGTTTTTCTGTTAGTGTAAATGTTATGTCATGTATTTAGTCACAAAACTATTCTTATTTTTTCTTTAGGGAATTTTTTTCAAATAACCAGAATTTCAGAAAACAGTTTTTTGCTTCAGGGGCAGGTGGCAGAAGTGCAGTTTTTTAAAATTTCTTTTTATTTGTCATATAAATCATGGGTTCTTGTGGAATGTTCTTAGGAAGAAACTAGCTGATCTATCTTTTCTTTGCTGACAGGTTTATTAGTCTCTTTTAGTCTACCTATGTCATGTAATAGGGAGCTTGGAGGTGAAAGGTCGTAGAATAACACTTTTTATTGCAGTCTGGTGTCATGCGCATGCTCAGTCACATCCTAAACTTACATACTAAATTTTGTTTGCTATCTGTGAAACCTTAACATGCCATAAATATGACTCCTAAGAAAATATTAGTTGAAGAAACTGAAAGGATTTCCTTCCTCCTGCCTTTTTCCCCTCCAGAGTGCCCAAATTTTACTTGTGCCATGCAGCTAAAATTGGGTGTTGGGTTGATTTCCAGAACCTGCAATGAGTGTACTTCAGTAATTGGAATTTTCAGTATCATCCTGTGTTCTTCCTGATCCTTTCTGCTACTATGTTCTTTTAATTCGCATTCCTACTTTCTTGTTCTTTTCTTTCCCTCTTTCCCTTCCTTCCCAACATTGACATCTACCTCGCACTGCTTCCTGGACACCTTAGAAATGCTAAGAGCACACTGAAGGGTGGTCTCATTGCTTTCATGTGCTACTCTTGCTGCTGCAAAGGCCACTGAAGATGGGAAGGGTAATTGCACAAACATCTTGCTCCGTCACAGCGTTCCTGGGCACGTGCTGGAATTTGCACGAGCTTTGTGACGAAGGGGATGCTGTGCGTGTAGGAACTGAGGGCTGTGCCTGCTATTCACAGAAGCTTCACAAATTAAAATTTGGACATGACAGTGGAACCCTGCTCTGCAGAGACTTGAATTGCTTTATTGTAGCACTGCACAGTATTAAAAGCAAAGCGGACAAACCCCTCAGAGCTGCAGGTGGCTGTCTGAAAATAGGCTCAATAGCTGCTTTTAATGTTTGTAGTCTAAATATTGAAAGCAAAGTTGAAAAATGTTAAGGCAGAAATGGTCCCAGGAGTGACTGTGTGTTACTAGGTCCTTGAGAAGAAAAGAGTTTGTATTTATAAAATGCAGCATGGTCCTTCTTCACCTGCTTCGCCACTACAGAGTTCCTCTTTAAGTTGAGGCACACAAAAAGGGTTCTAGTTGCACTGTGGATGCCTTGGGCATTTTAAATCAGTGTGGGTGTGAACTTTGAGCTTTCTTGAAAAAACATCAATCTGTGGCCTTAAATAATGGTATTTTACTAGCTGGATGAACTAAAGAGGCAGAAGTGCTGATAAAATCATTCTTTTTTTCCTATGGGAGAAAAAATTGGAATGATTGATCAGGGTGAATTGTTATGTTTTTGGTCAAGAACTCAAAAGTGCATGCCGAAGGTGAAGCAGATAGTGTTTGTGTTTCGCAGTGTGCAGGAATGGAATACTTTGTACTGATTTTAAGTTGGCATTCGAGCTGTAGTTTCTTTTAAAAGGACCTTTGAAAAAGAATATAAGGGTTGTTAGTAGATACTCATCTAAATATTTAATCAGATTTAACTACTGCCATGATTTTAAATATTTACATGATTTAATCTGATTTTGAATTTAGAGTAACTTGTGAAGATTGCCCTACTTTAAGAATATATTTTAAAAAAAATCTTGGTTTGCCTGATGATTAGTGCCAAAAATTGTTGTGATCCTGCAGAGTAATCTGGAAAGGATTTGACTTAAGGAGATAAAATAGATTTTTACTTTAACTGGGAGCAGTAAGCCTGGCAGCCAGAACGGTAGCTCTAGATGTTTGTGTGTAGCTAGATAACGTCACTGAAATGGAGAATAGATGTCTTGCTTACTCTATTCAAAGAGAACCAAAACTTGTTTTTTAGAGTATTCTGTGTTGTATGTGACTTCCATGCTGAAAGCTTGGCTCACCTGAAGAGTTCATACTTAGCAGAACTGAGTATCTGCTAGAGGTGAGCGTGCTTTATTCACTGTGTGCACACATACACAGGGCTAGGTAGGCCAGATAGAGCTCACTTAAAATAGCTGTATGCAGAGGTTGAGGTGAGTGCAGTGTTAGCTCAGTTGTCTCTGTACCACTGACTTCTGTTGTGGTCTTTGGGCCTCTGTGGGAGGGATGAAGTGATGGGAGATGAGAGAGATGATGGAGGGAGGGATGTGAGGAAGGCAGACAGCACAGTTTGGAATTAAGAGGGTATGGCTAGGTAGTTTTCCTTAGTAGACAGTTTGATAATTTATTTTTATTTTCAATAGGCTAATACTCTAAAAGCTGCTTTTATTATTGTGATTGGGATGGCAGTTACTTGGATTTTTCAGGGTTTTAGTAAGGGATCTTGCTAGAGGTGGGAGGTTTTTCTGCAGCTTTTTTTTTTCCTGAAATTGGGCAGTCCAGTGAGTATGGAGGTGCTTCTGAAATGAGCCAGTATGAAGCTGTTCAGTTGGAAGGCTGTAGGAAAGGGCACTGTTGAGGCTGGCTGAAGGTTCCAGTGTCTGGTGGTTGCGTGCTGTTCAAATAGTAAGGATGGCAAATGTGGTGCTGTTTTTCTGGTTGCAGTATAATGCTGTGCTAAAGCTCTTTACCTTGTGTTACTGGTGTTGTATACACATATACAACCACGAGAAAAACTGCTTTGATCTGTGGTACCTGATATGATTGAGATGGCTTAGTATAAAGGTAGTGAATATATTGGCTGGATTGTATAGGAAATTCTCTTCAGATGTCAAGTTCTTTGAGGTTCTTCCAGCCATGCAGATTTTTCTTTGCAAGTTGGTATGCTGAGTAATGAGAAGTGTGGCTGGTCTGCTGTTCAGAGCTGTGTCTACAGGGTGTTTTCTTCATGCTCCTTCAAAATCATTGGATATCATAGAAGCTCTCCTTTTTGCAACTTTTCCTATTTGGATCTGTAGCCCTTATGGGGTCTCTTGATGTTGGCTCTGCTGCTCAGGTAGCCCTGTTGGATTTAGCAGCTCCCAGGTTCCTTGACACTGAAAGGTGATGATCAGAAGCACTGGGAACTGCAGTGCAGATAGAGCTGACTGCCATGGTAGCAGCACTGAATGTCACTTGAGCTCAGTTACTTGTTTTCTTGGCCATAAAAGCTGCTCAAGGTATTTCTGTTCCTCAGGACAGCCTGGTTGTATACACAGTAGCTATATTTGCTAGCTTTTTGCATGTTCTGTGCGGTAATCCAAGCTGCTCTGCATCCCTTGTTTTAAAGAGCTGAGCAAGAAGCAAGCAGGCAGTTGTGCATACATGATTGAAAGGCTTAAGTCTTAATTTTTCTTCATCTGTATTACAGTTGTTTAACTTTTTAAATTGACAATTATCAGAAGAAATAACAAGTTCTTCAAAGATCCTGCATTAGTTTGCTTAGTGTGTTAGTGCTGTCTTACTAGCCAGCTATTAAAGGGTATAGAATGGTGTCAGGTTAAAAATAGTGGTAGCTGGCTTATTAACTTTAATATATTACTTGGTCATGCATGGCCAGCATTTTGTCAGCACAGCAACTCCTCTAATGAATGGACATAATTTATGAGTAAGGGAAAGTTATTCAAATGTGGAAGTAGCGCGTATATGCTGAGGCTGATTTGCCTATCAAATGGTTCTTGTAGAAATATTTTACAATTCCCTGAGCAGATGAGATCAACAGCATGCAGGATTTGCCTGGAATGCCCTGTAGCTTGCTTCAGGGGTGCTGTTACTGGGAAGTGCCTGCCTGCAGTAGTTTTCTTTTTGTTTGGCCTTTCTGATTACTGCCACTTGAAAGCATTGTTCTCAAATAAAACAAACAAACAAACAAAAAACAGCTTTGCAATGAAAACTTACCCAGAGTTCAACAAATCTGTTTAATAATCATAAGAGAAAAATAGAAGGTTGATAGATTGTGGCAGCATCAGAAATCATGTCTGTTGGGTTCAAAGACTTGTTCTCAGAACTGCTTAATATTTCTTAAACTTACATATACTTCAACAACTTTCTGTGGGTATAAGGGATGTATACTGTACACCACTTTCAAATATTTTAACAGCAGTCATTACAGGTACATATACAATGGAGCAGTGTTGGAGTAGAGAGGCAGAAGTAATATTTTCATTCTCTTAATTACGTGGTGTTATGTGGCTTGGCAGGTAGCTTTCCAGCTTGGTAGGGAGCGTTGTATGGGCATAATTTGGCAACTTCTTTATACTTCTCAAACTCTTACTGCCAGTACCTGCTGGTTTGAAGAGTCACGTCAGCAGTTTGGGTGTCCTTGTGGACCAAACTGGGACTTGCACAACCCAGAAAGCTACAGAAGAACACTGCAGATAAATAACGTCCCTGGCTTCTAGTGGTTGGGGCGGTGGTGGGAATAAGTCTCAGTAGATTGTGGGCTTCTTTACAAAGAAGGCTGAACTGATCCTGGCTAGAACTGAGAGGGGGTGGAGCGTGATCTAGTTCTTCATTGATTCCCAAGAGAAAAGATAGGAAACAGTGGCAGAACAAGTGGAGCCTTCCTGAAGTGTGATTTAGGTATCTGAGCAGGGAATTTTGCGTTGTTGCATTTACTCAGATGTATAAACTTTGAAGTTTACCGCATTAAAAACCTCTATCCAATGAAGGGCTGTTTTGTGGCTCATATATGAATATTGTTGTTGCATTGCTGCTGTCTGCTGGTAGGCAGGGAGGTGTAGGATAATTCAGGCTGGCAGGGAACCTCAGGAGGTCTCCAGTTCAGCCTCCTGCTCAAAGCAGCATTGCAGACCGGGAGGTACAGGAGTCCTTCTTCCAACCTGTGCAGCTCCATCCTGGTGGCAGTCCAGCACTTGAAGATGTTCGTCAGTATCCCCCAAGTTTGGCATAAGTATTGTTTTAAACCAATACAAAAAAGCAATTCTATATTTTACCCTTGAATGTTGCTACAAATAGGATGGGGAAAACAACCAATATGATTGGAGATGCTAGATTTAATGCATTTCCTGCAAGAATGTGTGTCTACATGAATTATTTACTAAAGAAGGGATGCCATGCAACACTGCTGTTACTAATGTATTTAAAAATTAAAAAGTAATTCCTTTGTGCACCTAAAGGCACCCCAGGAACTTAATGCAACTGGGACAACCCGTAAGCAGGCAGTTGCTGTTTTAATAGTGAGGACAGTTTCCCAACAGATAGTTTGCCTTTTTTTCAGCAGCGTGCTGCCACCTAGGGCTGGCATTGGGTATGTTGTGCTCCATTGTGTTTGTTGTGCTGCGGGATAGGGAATCTGTTATGGACACTGCCCATTTGGGAGTTCTTCTGAGTTCTGCTCAAGCAAGGTAGAAAGGGAGATGTGTGCTTATACGTGTTTATATATTTAAGTGTAGTGATTTTTGCTCTTGTCTTCTGTAAAGAAGTGCGTTTTAGCCAGTGCATAGACTGCTGCCTTGTCTTGAGGTTGCATAGACCTCCTTTCACTCATTCTCCCTCCAAGTCCAAGGCTGAGGCAGTGGTGACTCGTACAGTTAAAGCCCAATCAATATGTTCCACCAGTGAAGTAAGTTGATGGAATGCATTATGCAGCCCTCATACAACTCATTTTCTTCTAAAACAAAAATGCCTTCTGACGCCATTTGCTTGATGGGAGTGGGCTGTATTACTGTGCTCTTTTATGCCTGGAGCTCTGATGAGCCAGCAGTGGCTGAAATTGTTGCCTCTCCCTCCCATCCCCTTGTGTATTCCAGTCAGCTTTGCTGAATGGGAGCACTTGCAGTTTTGACTTATCCTGTTTAAAAACAGAAGCTCATCATATTTTTACTGGAAGGTATTGTTTGACAGTTATGGTTTTTCGTGCTAATCTAGCTGTTAATTACTAAATGATGTGATTTAAAAACCCTTAAAAGGATGTACCATCTGCCTTGGATAACTTCTCTAAGCATCCTGAACTTGAGATTGTTTATTCAGCACAGATCGGTTTATATGTAGTGCTAGTGCTTGTTGACTGATAAAGCAGGAGATGTTGTTAGAGAGCTTTTCATTTAATACTTTTGAGATTCACCCAGCACACAGCACTGATCAGTATTTTCAACTTCCTTTACAGGGTGACCTGAAAACTTATATCTGCAATGAGCAGGACCACATTAGAGGAGATTCACAAATAATGCTGCTACAGAGAATGGCATGTGAGATTGCTGCTGGACTTGCTGTAATGCATAAACATAATTTTGTGCATAGGTATGTTTTCCAAATAAATTACCTTTTACTTAGGATATGCTTCAGAATTCGTATGGATGTTTTCACTGAAATAAGCATGTGTTCAAGACTGTTTTGTCCATATTTATGTACTGTAAGTCATGAAGGTGTGATGCTTACAGCGATGCTGATTGGTGTGAGTGTACAGCTCTCACCTGCCTTTGGGCTCTGCAGCCCATAGAGCGCAGCTTTCTGCAAAGCCAGTGCAGAAGACGTAGTTCTTTGATTAATTCTTGGACAAGTTAAATAAGTTTTGTTGGGAAGGGAGGGTGTAATTAGAATTTTGATAAGTGTGACTGTACTTTCATGGCTGTCAGCCATGTAGAACTTCTGGTAGCATATTAGCTTTGATACTAAGCATGGAAGTCTCTGCTTTCCTGATATAGCGAGGGAGAAGCTGAAATAAAGTGAAGAAATCTGAAGCAAGATATCTTTCACTAAATCACTGTTCATGCAGCCTCTCAGTCTTCAGAAATGGAGAATTTTCATTTCAGTGACTGAGGGGAGAAACCCAGAATTTCTTTACTTGTAGTTAAGATGGTGCAGTTAATATGGAAGAATGGCAGTAGTTGTAAGAGGTCTGAAAAAAATTTGTTCGTGAAACAGAGTTTTGTTTATGATTAAAAACACATGGAGGAACTGGAACACATCCACTTTAGACTTGGAGTGACTCAAGTATTGGAGTAGTTGCTCCCCATATGTGGCTAACCTGGTGGAACCATTAATGCCACAACATTGTTTCCTGGTGGTGGTGGTGGTTGGGTCAGTCGGTTCTTGGTGGTAGAAATACAACTTGCATCATCTCTATAAGCAAGTTAAGGACTTGTGCTAGAGTTTGTTAGTACACGCTGTGCTGTTTAGGGGAAACTATTAAACTTCATTCTTAAAGTGTCGACGTAAAACAAAAACAAAATTAAGCATTGTTAAACCTGCTTAATTAACCATTGCAAATGACTTGAAGGTAGTACCAGTTGTGCCTGCTGCACTGACTGATGGCTGTTTCTTGTATTGCAGCAGCGTGGCTTTGTAGGTATTCTATCAGGATATTTTCAGTGAAATACACTTAAAGTTGATAAATTATTCTTTGGATCTGCAAAAGTATCATTGTAAATGTTTACTTCTAGCAGCACTATCCTGATGCTGTCAGAGTAAGTGGTAAAGCTCCAGCATCAGTGATTTTGTTGTTAGTGGTAAATTCAAGCAGCTGGAGATGTATTTCTCTCTTCTCTTAGGATATTTATTTAAATAGTGTGAAATAAACTGAAGAGCTTTGGGGTGTACTTCAAGCTTACAGGGCTTCTGTGCTATGAAATGCAGTGATTCTGGAAGGAAAAGTAATTCTTTATTCCTTTAAGTAGAGAGATCATGTGGTTTCCAGACCGTGCGCTTGGGGAATTTTAATGCATACAGAAGCAGTGGTAGAGTTCTTCTGATGCACTTCCAGTTACACTTGCACTAATTTCTGAGTTTGCAGGGTGGGCTTTCTGAGGCAGCTTCTTGTTATTACAGCAACACTGTTGGCTGTGAGTGGTTGTGGTCTGGGTTATGGCAGAAACTGGAAGTGTATGTTCAAGAGCCTTTTGTTTCCTTTACCAGAGGAACTTGGATTTGATTATTAAAGGAACTTCTATGAAATGCATGACTACTTCTGATGGTCTTTGTCAGACACCATAGTGCTTGTTCAAACGTAACGTATGACTGTTATTTAGAGGAATTTAGCTGTGAATGTAAGATAGCACTAGTTGCTTAGTGTCATATTGTAAGTTGGTAGGTGTTTAAACCTGGTGTGAGTTGTTGGTGGTAGCCTTTGCTTCTGACAGTGAAACTGGTAGGCATGCAGTGACAGGTGGGGTGGAGTGGGCTGACATTGCTCCGGTATGTGACAGTCCTAAGTGATCTGCATTGTAGAATAAGCAGAATGCAGTGGCTGCATATAAATATGTTGTGACATAGTCTGGACTTCTAGGAGTATCCTTCACCACCACAGGTGACATTCTGAACTTGATTTGTAAAGGACAGCATAAGTTCTGTCAGGCTTTTAAAATGATAATTTAGTCTTAGCCTGCAGTAGTTTAGTCACGCCAATGTAACCTACTATTGATTTGGAGTCACTTTCTAATATTTTAGGCTTCGTATATAAAAGTGACTATCATCACATTTAGTTTGGCTCAAAATTGTAATTTTTAAAATGAATCTCCCCATGTGGCTGGTTACTGGGCCTGGGTATGTCCTGCTGCTTGCTGTTGTAACATGTACCTGTGTGTAACTGGGTTACCTTTGGAAGATGTTTTTTTCATCTGATACTCCGAGCTGTGGCCTGACTCCTCTAAAGCATTCCTTTTTTTAACCCGTTGGTCTTACTTTGGGTTGAAGACTCACTATTTATTTGCTTGCTTTTGCAGTGACTTGGCCTTACGAAATTGCTTTCTTACATCTGATTTAAATGTCAAAGTAGGAGATTATGGTATAGGATTCAGTAGGTACAAGGTAAGTTAATCTAGTCACGTACCAATTTTTTGTAAGGGTTTGGAAGTGTAAGGTCATAACGAGAATGTTTTAAGGTTGTGATTTAACAGTAGATTTTTCTTTGAATATTGGATGTTCAGAGTACAGCTGGCAAAAAACTGTAGCAAGCCTCATGCAACAGAATAGATGATCTTTTCAGAAGTGGAGCTTATAGAAGCTGCCTGTTAAGTTTAAATTTGTGTTTATATGTTATATATGCAGTAGTCCTAAAATAGTAATGGCAGGTGTTATGCAAAAATTCACTTCAACATTTTACGAAAAGAAAATGCAGTGACATTTGAAGAAAATGTTTTGAGTGCTTAAAAATACTGAGAAGGTGAAAAATGAAAAGCATGCACTGAAAAGTTTTGAGTAGCAAATCCTAAACAAGAAGTTGGCGTTCAGTTTTATTGTGCAGTGAGTACTTTTTCTATAGCACTTTCTCTGCTTCTTGGGTAAAATGGGATTTCAGTTCTCATTTTACACACAGCGATCACATAAAACCAGGCTAAGGAAAAGTTTGTCAGGTTCTGGAAGTAGATTCAATGTTTTTTCAGTTTTTTTTCCTTCAACAATATAGGAAGATTATATTGAAACAGATGGGAAGAAACTTGTTCCTCTCCGATGGACTGCACCTGAGTTAGTAACGAGTTTTCAAGACAAACTGTTATCAGCAGAGCAAAATAAATACAGTAACATATGGTATGTAGCAAATTTTAAAATGATTTCAGTGTTAGATTTTGGAAGAAATTTTCAAAGACTATATGAAGAAATAAATGATATTTAAAGTTAAATTGAGTGTTGGCCAAGTACACTGCTTGTTGATTTTATCAAATGTACAGTAGGATGATCTCTACAAATCTGAAACTTCGTCTTGCTTTGGAAAGCAGCTTAGGAATGTGCTGTGAGAACAACCAGATTAAGAAAAAAAAATAGCAGAAAAAAAAGCATTAATAAAAAGATGCTCTGTTTGACAGATGTCTTCAAGAGTTTGTAAAGGAAGGAAATAGTGAATAATTTTTGCATTAATACCTAATAGCTGCAGATGATCTAACAACGTACTGAAGTTGATCCCACTAGAACTCAACTAAGTTTAATTGGTAGAAATGTTTCATGCTGTAATGTCTGAGGGCTGCAGCTAACTGCCTGTGTTACCAAAGAGCTATAGAGGGACTGGAGAAAAATCTTGATGAGGAATTTTTTTTTTTTTTTAAGTCATCGAGTTCCCCTTGAATTCCAAGGAAATTTAAAGGATGGAATTTGCAGCTTAGGCTGACAGTTCTTGAAAACATTTGTACTTAAGGTTATTAAATAATAAATTGTTTTTTTTTTTTTAATGTAAACCTAGGTTTACAGAAAGATGTGTAGAAATGATCTAAGTACTTTTTCTTGCATCCTTCAAGCAAAGTTCCTTGAATTGTACTCTTAATCTAAACTACCAGCAGCCAGGGCCTTAAGCATTCCAAATTTTAGTGCCTTTTATACAGAGCTGCTTTGTATAAGTTGCTACCAGATTACTTCCAGAGACCTCTTCTGAACTAAGTAGTTCTATGGTAATACATGCAGAGTCAGTTACTTTGCATTTTGAGCAAGTAAAGGTAGTCCAAAGAGTTGGGATCAACTCTAATCACTGAAAATATGGTTGATGTAGTATGTAGCACTGAGCAAATACAGTAATTCCCAGTTCTGCAGCTTCAAAAATACCACTTTAAAGAAAACTGACACAGATTTGCTTTCTAGTGATCTAACTTGTAACCACAATTTTTGATTAAAGATTCTCCTACTGTTGTACTAACCATAAGGTTACTCTTTTTGATATGCAAGAGTTTCTTCCACAGGTCAGTCATTTGCGACTTCGTGTGTTTTGTTACCTTCATTGGCATTGCTTTCAAAGAGCTTGGCTCTTAAGGCTTCTAGCATTCCATCAAATGCAATTAAAATGAGTTAACGGATTCTGAAATTCCTGTTGAGCCAATAGGAGAGCGATATTTGGTGATTCTTGTAAATTGTTTATGTGGTACTTATTTTCTTAGAGCAATTTTAAAATAGTTCTTGGAATGTACTGTCATTCTGCTGCTCTTTTCCAGGTCCCTGGGTGTGACGTTATGGGAGCTATTTGAGAATGCTGCTCAGCCTTACTCAGACTTCTCCGACAGGGAGGTCTTAACCTATGTCATAAAGGAGAAGCAGGTTAAACTTTTTAAGCCACATCTGGAGCAACCATACTCTGACAGATGGTAAACTTTAACTTTTTAAATTTATTTTTAAAGCTGGTGAAGATGTTTCTCGTATTACCCATTTCTCTTAGAAGTATATTGAAATTATTGCAGGTTACTGACAAAGAAACATTAGAGAAAAATGAGAGGAATTGCTGTAGATTCAAATTCCTGTCAGTAATATGTTTTACTCTTTAGTTCATTAATTATCGGATTACTATAAATGGCTTTTTATGTGGAAACTATTGAAACATGTTTCTTGTTTGCATAGGTATGAAGTTCTGCAATTCTGCTGGCTACCTCCAGAGAAGAGACCAACAGCAGAAGAAGTGCATAGACTTCTAACTTACCTTCGCATGCAAAGCCAAAGGGACTCAGAGATTGATTTTGAACAGCAGTGGAACGCTCTTAAACCAAACACCTCAAATAGAGAAACAAATAATTCTGCGTTTCCAATCTTAGATCACTTCACAGGAGATAGACTTGGCCATGAAATGGAGGAAGTTCTTACTGTAACTGAAACGAGCCAGGGTCTCAGCTTTGAATATATCTGGGAGGCAGCTAAACATGATCATTTTGATGAGTGTGGTCATGTGAATCCTGATGAAGCAATGGCATACACAAGTATTTTCTTTCCAGTGGAGGTTTTTGAGAGGTCCCTTTCAGAGCAAGGGCCAGGAGCGCAGGATGGAAGTGGTCAGGAAGCATCACTAGCTGTTCCTGGGGTGTTACCTGTGTTTGATGCACACAAACTTTCAGTTGGAAATGACTACTATATCCAGTTAGAGGAAAAAGGTAGCGGCTGCAGCATGAATTTTGATAACCAATCAATTGTACTGACTACAGAAGTTGATCAAGAAGCTGTACAAGAAAAAAGTTCTCATTTCATGGTTCTCAGGGATCTTGATGTTGAAGAATCTAGCACTGATGGGGACTTCTTCCACTACAATACAGATCCCAAAGAGGAATTTTTGCCTGCTACTAGTAGTCCAGAAAGTCCTTTCCAAAGTATATTTAATGACATTGACAGATCAGAAGAATTAACAAATAAAAAAATACTTGGTTTTGCTGAAACAAATAATATTACTAAAGACCTTAAACCAACTGTTTTAAACTCAAACGTGGATATTACAAATGTCACAGGTTTTGGTGAGAAAGAGCATTCTAGTCATGCTTCTGAAAACAAAACAGTTTCCGTATGCGAAAACATCTCTAACCAGTCTGAGTTGGTAACTTTAGAAGAACTTTCTGATAACTTCCTGTTTCTCCAAGAGAAAAACTTATTAACGGGGATACTGTCTAATAAAACCAGCAGTGATTTCGGGCAAAAAACAGAAGCTGTTCTGAAAAGTGTATTAGAAACCTCAAGTAAGAGCTCTGTAGAGCCTAAGCCTGTATTGGCTGAGAATGTGCAGGTCTTTTCTTTAATACATGAAAATTCCGGAACTGTGAAAGATGAAAACTTTAACCCAGTAGCAGTGGGTAAAGATACGAATTCTCGGTCTCAGACTACCGTAGAGATAGGGGCATCCTCTAGTCCACCTGCAGCGTGTAAGTTGCATGATAAAGATATAAGTCTTCCTTATTTGAAGGATGAGGGGAAACTTTCAAATGTGGAAGTCAACCAAGCCTTGTTCTGTACCACTGATACTTTCTTTCAAGAGCTGTCCAGTAATGCAAAAAATAATAATGTTGGAAACAATTCATACTACAACACTGCTACTGAAGCAGATCAGAGTGATGTACAAATAAAACAGGGAATACTTTCTGAGTCTGATGAAATAGCTCTTAATACAGAAAAATGGGATCAGGAAGGTATGGAAAGAAACTTGCAATGTAAGTCTCCCATATTTAAAAAAGATGAAGATTTGTTAGAGGAAAGACAAGAAACATCAAATAATTCTGAGAACTGTAAGGATGTTCCAGAAGAGGTGACCTTAATTTCTGTTGGTGCTTCAGACTGCGCAAGTCAGGACAGTCTTTTGGAAGATAGCCCATCTCCTAGGGAAACTGTAGACCAAGTCTTAGAGACGCCTGATTCTTTGGATTCTTTAGATGTAATTGAAGTTTTAGAATCTTTACAGGCTCAAAGTCCTCAAAAACTTTTGCCTCCTGATAAGCCTGCTGACAGTGGCTATGAAACAGAGAATCTGGAGTCTCCAGAATGGACTTCCCATGTTACTGTTGAGGATGCTTCTAGTGGGGATACCGCTCACTGTAGTGTCAGTGAGAGCAGTGTCAATGATCTGCCTTCTAATCCAGTCATAATTGTTTCAGAAGCAGCATCTTGCTTAGATGCAGTAAACAGCAACTTTGAAATAACCCCATTATCAAATCAAAATTCATATAGAGACTCTGCCTATTTCTCTGATAATGATTCCGAGCCAGATAAAAAAACAGAAGAGACTGTAAATCTATCAAGGGAGACTACGTGTGGTGCTTCTTCAAATAGAGGAGAGAATAATAGTGAAAAGGATTACTGTTTAGAAGAGAGACCGCAGAAGCACAATGTAAGGAATTACCAGGATACCAGTATTCAGAATACAAAACCTGAACTGAATCGTAAGATGGAGATGCAGGAGCTGGATGTAAGGGTGCACGGGTGTCCTGAGGAGTGGACTGAGGCAACTCTGAATTCCCTGGAGATATCAATGGGAGATAACGTGAGGGATGAAATAAAGCCCTCTGAGACTTGCCGTAAAAGTGTCTCTTGTGTTGGCACCAACACTTCAGAACTTCTTTCACACAGAGACTTTAAGTCTGTGCATAACATACACAATTCTTTAGATTTAGATAGTGAGAAGCCCTTCCACCATAATGAAGGACAAAAGCTGAAAGAGCCAGATATCGAAGGAAAATACCTTGGCAAGCTTGATGTTTCTGGAATGCTTGATTTAGAAGACGGTGATGATGCAGATGAGGAAGATGAAAACAGTGATTCTGAGGATGACATGAGGACTTTTCATATGCACAGCTTGAGTTCTGACAGTGAGGATGAAACTGTTCACCAAGTTCCAGAGATACTTACTGACAGGGATGATGGAAAACATCTGAGAAGCTTACTGAAACTTCCCAAACCTCTTCATGAAAGGCAACCTGAGCACTGGAAAAACGAGAAGAAGGCTGTAACGTTCTTTGATGATGTCACGGTCTATCTGTTTGATCAGGTATCTGTTTTTTTAATAAGAAGTAAAGGGTTGTTTTAAACATGAAGTGGTAGAATAGATCAATAATACTTGTGGACTCGCTGTTACAAGTTGGTTTTCTTGGATCTTGTTTGTGATGTTCGTTCTTTTTCCTTTGTGTAAAGAAACTTTTTCCTGCTGAGGTGCACTTTTATGTTGGCAATAGAATGGCTGCAGTGACTGGAAATGCAGTTTTGCTTTGCACAGTGTTGCTTGCAAGTCCTAAATTTCTACTGCTTTTTGAACCCTGGCTGTATGCACTAGATTTAAACTGTTTTTTAGTCATGTATCACTGATACTTGTAAGGCTGTGCTTAAATTGGGTGTGTGAGACAGCATATTATGGACTAGATTTTGTTAGTTATTTTATTTCCTGGAATGTTGTAGCTTTATGGAAGTGGAGTACCTGTTAATTGAGTGAAGACTTAAGATTTAAGTTTGAATGTGTTTATTATACAGATAAAAACACTGGATCTTGCATTAATTAGCACTAAAACAATTTACCTTAAATGATAATCAAGAGGTGAGAGAAGTAGTTAGATGACAATACTACTTTTTATTAATACAGTGTTATTCAATAAAATAACACTGATCTGCTTATGCAATTCAAGGTTAGATTTGTTTCCCATTTGCTCGATTGATTTTTTAAACTTGTGCAGTAGCTACAACATTAAAATACAATCCCATTGTGTCAGTTTCCACCAGTACAGCGAGTCTAAAAGAACAGTCGTGTTGTCAGGCTTTGGAAATGCTTGTGATGATGTGTATAAATACTGGGAGTTGTCATCTGCAGTAGGAAACAGGTGATATTTTTTTGTGTTCTGTAGAATAATAATCCTACTGTCAGAGGGGAAAATGAAAATCAGATGCATTAAACTGCTCAGTTGTTGAACTATGAAGTTGTACAGTAATTTCTAACATGTTAGCTGCTTCACATACCAGTCGTGCAGCATTAGTCTCTTCATCCTGAATTAGGACTAAGGAGTAAAAAAATGAACAAGCAAGCCAACGAAAAATGCTGGGAGAACAGGACTGTAGGCTGCTTTAAAACAGGGGAAAAAAACCCAAACCAATACCAGCCTGTGCATGGCTGATAAGGGAACCATTTCTGTTAAATTGGAGATGAAATGTTTTAATGATGAATGATGTTGAAATAGTCACTTCTGCATGCATTTTAGCGTGATAGCATTTTAGCATTGATAGAACTTGTTTAGAAAATGGAAGTATGTGTATATGCTTAAAGTACTCAAAGTTCTGTTGCGTGGTTATAACTAAGAGCTTGCAGACCATTTTATTCAATAGTAGATTTGAAAGGGAAAATGAGAAATTTTGGAAAGCTAGCATCTAACTGCATGGATACATTGCATGTACAAAAGGGTTTAACCTGTTTTGTTTGCATTAGGAAACACCAACTAAGGAATTGGGAAACCGTGTGTCGGACTTGAATGGCGAAGGCTCTCACAGCACTCCTGCTCCATCTTCGGGTTTTAGTTACTTCAACAGATTTACAAATTCAGAAAGCTCAACAGATGAAGAAGGTACTTGAAAATGTTTATATGCAGCATAGGTTGAGAGTGCTTTGCATAGTTTTAATGAACTGTCACTTAAAATATGTAGGTAAGAAGTCTTTGTGACCCCCCCCCTAGGACTAAACCCCAACAGTGTTGGCTCGAGGCTTTTTTTTATTCATTTAGTCTGGATGTTGCAGCACATCAACACTTCTTCTTGGCCTCATTAGAGTGCTTGTGTGACTTTGTACTGCCTGAAGCTGCATTCAATAAAATAAAAGAAAGCAAATAATTTTCTTTAGCAGCCCGATGTTTTCAGAATGTAGGTGTGAGTGCAAGATTTGAGCCTCAGGGTTCTGAAGCTGAGTTTTGCATCTGGGGAGGTGCTACACACGTCTCTTCCAAATGCAGTATGACTGTCAGCGTGCTCTGTTTGTGACCGTTTTTCTCTCCAGTCTCTATCCTCTATGTATGCGTGCTGTGGGTTAACGTGTGGGAAGGCAGGTGGGCACACACAGCCACTTGCTCTCTCCCGATGGGATGGGGGGAGAGGAAGATTAAAAGCAAGGAAACCTGTGAGTTGAGGGGAAAAAAAAATGTTTAATAAGGCAAAGAGATGTAGAAGAAGAAAGAAAAGTGGTGCAAAATCATTCACCAGCTCTTATGTATAGACAGGTGCCTAGCCAGTTCCTAAGCAAAAGATGACTAACTTCCCAAACTCCTCTCCTCTGTTTTATTGCTGAGCAGAGTGTTACGTGGCACTGAATGTCAGGTTTCACATGACAGAGTTAGTGTTTTTAAGTCAGTATTACACTTTTGTGTGGTGTGTAGAAAAGCCTCCTAAGTTTGAATTTTGCTTCCAGAATTCAGTGGCATCCTCTGTAATTCTGTGATGTCATTTATTATGACTTGGTCTTCTCTGAAAAGCTGCAGTAGGTTTGGTATGAGTTAATGCAGTCTTCCAGGGACTTGCTTTTAAAATCATGTAACTTTTACAGTACTGTAAACTGCTCCTTTTTCTCTTGTTTTCTTTTGTTTTTTACACCAAGGTGGTGGTTTTGAATGGGATGATGACTTCTCCTCTCCAGAGCCATCCTTTATATCAAAGGCAGCTAATAGCCTTATTAGCTCTAAACCACCTCTTCAGTCAAAGTACTTCTCTCCGCCTCCTCCTACCCGGACTCTTGAACAGAACTGGTCACATTCATCCCCTTACTCCAGATTCTCTATTTCTCCTGCAAACATGGCAAGCTTTTCCCTTACGCATCTTACAGATTCAGATATAGAGCAAGGAGGTAAGTGATTTAGTTAAAATTATTATTTTGAAGCTACCAATTAAAAGATTTATCCAGAGAGATTTTTAGTATAGACGACAAATTTTGTTCTGTGTTAAATATTTAAAGTACATTTTATTACTGTGAGGGTTATGTCTGACCCTGTATTTCAGTATGACAGCCACATGGCTACAAACTTGCGGTTGTACATTCTCCGGAACGTCTATGAGACAAGCTCACACTTCTTGTTTCCTAAATTAGTACAATATTTACAGAAATGAAATCTGTGCTGTCCTTAAGCATTTTGGCAGCTTAATAATTCCCATTATTACCTTGTCATAAGTTGTTTTATTGTTGTTACTGAACGAGATGAGGAATTTGTCTACGGTTGCCCAAGCCTGTTTTACAGTTTTGATGTATTGCTTTATAGAAACTGCATTTTTGATGTTCTCTCAAGAAGTGCAGCATCTTCTCTAAAGCTGAGTAGAATAGTTCAGAGAGCCAAACAGATCAGTTCATTGGCTTGTTGAGTAGTAGCAGTATCTATTAACAGAAGCTTTCTTGTATATAACAGAAAGCTTTTTAAAGCTTGAATGCATTTTTGACAACTTGGAGGGGGAAAAAAGGGCAAACTTGAATCAGATTAGCTTATTATTAATCTAGATAAAATATTGCATTATAAAAATAAAATACTAGTGATTGCTGAGCCTTTCTGATGATCAGTGTTTGTAAAAATGTAATCAGTTACATAGTTCTGTATTGTTCTTGTATCATGCTTACTGATTAGATAATGTTGGCTGCTCAGTAACTTACTGATATAAGAGATTTTGGAAATCCTGTGCTGCCTTGTGTCCTGAGAAGTGACATTGAACTGTGTGATTTAAGCATATGTGAGCTAAATGTTTACAGTAGTTGAAAACGCTAGGGGAAGATAAGCCAATACTTAGAAGTGTGTGATAGCAGAATGGCAAGTTCTGGGAAAAATCTTGCAAAGCAGCAATGGTTGTGCTGGGGGATCTCACGGTACCTTTCCTCTGCCAATAGGAAGCAGTGAAGATGGAGAAAAAGATTAAATGAATTAAAAACTTTCTGGGACTTCATACACAGGACGCACAGACTCTGTGTCTGAAACTTGTTTGTGTGAACTCTGGATCTCCTGGAGTGACACAGGTAATCAAGAAGCCCTAAGAAATGAAAGTAAACACTGAAAGCAATGTTAAATCAGGACATTAATTTGAATGTGTATTTAACTTTGTAATGTATTTTTAAATCAGTGCAATTTTGCTTTTCATTATTGAAAGATGATTCTGCCGCTGTTTTCAAGTACTTGAAGTATTTTTCAGATAACTTAAGAAACAAGTTAAGCAATTACACTACAGTCTGGTTTATGTATGAGATTGTATAATATTCTTTTTATATTTTTCCATGTAGTTCATTATCTGTTTGAACATACACCTGTTGTAGAATTGTGTATAACTGTCCTGTGCAACAGGTGGCTGTGTTGCTGAAACTGTATGAATGATAGTTGATCAGTAGTGAGCCATATTTATTTAAAAGATATCACTACATGTTACTTTGCTTATTACAATTGCACTATGGATTATTCTTCCTCTATTTCCTGATGATGTACAGAATCAAAATGTTAAATCCTTCAAGGAATATAAGACAAGTTGAATTGGCTCAGTTACCCAGTTTAATTTGTCCTTTTTGTAGCCTTTGCTATGCACGGTACTTGTAAAACGTACATAACTTCCAAGTGTTACGTTAGATTTGCTGAAATCTTATATTCAGTACCATTTCTAAATGATGATTATAGATTGTTAGTGTTCATGTTTTATAGGAAACTGGAATAGTGTATATGATATACTCTGGAATTTGTAGATGAAAGATAATGTCTCGATTCCTGAATACGATCCTACTGACTGCTTGAACTGTAATTCCATCTGACTATGTCATACTTAAGGGCCTTCCAGTTGGTACTACAACTTTCTGCCTTGGAGAGAGAAGAAGCAAAATTGACTGTACAAAACTGGGAATTATGAATCTTCTAAAAAAGACTGATTTAAACAGACTGGATTTCAGGCATGTTTGGCCCTTCAGTTGTACATTCTGTGAATTTTGAAGCTCTCTTCTGCTGACTGCAGACTGGGGCTACCATTCAGAGGCCTGTGGTAGATCTACCTCTCAGTGATGTTCCGACAATTAAGAATTACACTAATGGTTAATAGCCAATTCTGCACCCTTTATAAGGCCAGACTTACTGTAAGATATCTGCAGGACTCCATGGTACATCTTGAAATGCATACCCAAAGATGTTGTATAGTAAAGTTTACTCTGAAGCTGTCTGTAGGGAAAGGAATACAGTGTGGTTCTTTAACCCTCATGCTTTCCTGTGCATTTAGTTAAATTCTTTAAATTGCTTGGAAAAAAAAATCCTTAATTACTACTCCAAAGTGAGTTAATTTGAGAAACAAATCCCTGGCCTCTTGGAATGCCTTATGCAGATCTGTAGGAAACACTGACAGGAACAGTTTACCTGGCTTTAAATTACATTGTATTTTAGTGGCTTTTTTTGGGCAGGGCTTCAGTATAATGGTGGTCCTAGTGCTCTGTGTTCAGATCCAGTCACCTGGAAACATTTGCCCTGTGAGGTACAGAAAGACTGGATATTTACAGATCTGTAAAGTTGATGTCTTATACTTCTGTATGCATTTTGATTTTTTTTCAAGTATGTCTTCAATGAAAAGGAATATGTTAATTGCTTCTTTCCAGCATTATCTAGCCCTTAGCCAGACCGGCTTCCATACCAACCAAAAGGGAATGACTTTGTTCTGGCAAGTTACTTAAAATTGACAATGTGTTGGTGAGAACTTTTTTGATGAGGCACTCAGGTTCAGAGCTGGTAAGAACTGTGCTTCAGTGTGAAGGGCTTAAGGAAGCTGTGAGCTACTTGGGATGTGTTAAAAGATAGATAATTGACTTTGTGCACATATTATTGCTTAGAAATTCCACAGTTTCAATATTAAACTCCTCGATACAACTAGATTAAGGTATCACATCGAGGTTCAATAATTCTCACACTCTGAAGTGTGAAAATTCAGAACTAAGTATGAAACTCTGTAAGCTGTCTGCAGATGGTGTGTGGTTTTATCTGCCTTGGGAGGTGAAAAACTACTGTGTCAGACCTGGAGTTCAGCCTTAATTTTGAATTGCTTGACTTAGAATATAGTCCAAAGTTAAATACAAGCTTGTACTCCAAAGTGTTAAAAATTTGGTTGTGCATTTTGGTCCTTAAAATTCTGGAAACTCAGCTGTTTCTCACATGTGCAGCATTCCAACAGGAATTCCCTAGGTTTGATGGAAATACGTTTATTCTTTACCAGAGTTTAAAGAAAATATTACATAGGAATTGAAAGTTTACTCCCTTGTACAAATGGACTAATTGCTAACAAATTGCCAAAGGAGCACTTTTTCCAAAATGGGCTGGGATATGTATGATATTAAGCAAAGCAATGTCCTTTTCAGCTATACGAAGAGGAGAGAAATGTGTGAAGTTGACTCACCTCAGTTAAGCTGTGGGTTTAGTTTCAGTAATCCAGAAGGCTAGATGGCAGTAATCTAAAAAGTCTTTTTTGGAAAAATAAAATTATAGTTAACATCTGATCAGCTATTAGCAATATTGAAATACATCCACCTAGCACTCAGTGACACAATGGAGATGAACCGGTAATTCCAACCAATTGTGTTTTAATGAGGTGATGTGTTATGAGTCATTCTTAAAACTGTATGAAATTTCTTGCACTAGCTACTTGAGCATGGTTTCAGTTTTGGAAGTAGATGTATGTCTTTTCAGACTGGTTATATTTTAATTCCTTCTCTAGTACAATACTTTGGTTATTCAAAGACATTGTCTCAATTTGGCTACTGAAGTTATTTATAAAACCTGATTTTTCCCACCTAAGAAAGTTTATTTAAAAAAACAAAAAGGAGGATCTGTAGTAGGAAGCCAACAAAGTGAGAAGTGTGTTCAGTCTTAATGGAAAGGCCTGTACTCTCCCAAATCCCCTATCTGCAGGTACGTGGCATGTCTAACTGCTCATGGAAACTGCCATGTTTGTGGGAATGATCGAGTTAAGCATGTTTCATATCCTTGTTGATGCACTAATGAAAGCCATTTAAGCCTCATTCTTTTTATCAGTATTTTTAGCAGATTTTTATGTTGTATGCAAACCTTCCTTCGTGAGGAGGCTGGTTGGTGGAAGGACTTCTCCTGATAAAGCACTGCGCTGCGGCGTCGGCGTTGTCAGGTGTTGGTGAAAGGCTACTTGTGTTGGGGTTGGTGAAAGGTGGTGAGTTGGTGGAATCAAAATTTATTAGCCTTATAAGAAATAGCCTTAACTAAGAACGGAGTGTACAAATTACTTCAGCTTTAAGTCATACAGAAATATCCTTGTATGTTAATGGCTTTGGTACAAGACTGGAAAAAGCGTAGAGGGGAGTCGAACATCATATAAACTTATTGAGAATAAGTATTTGTAAAACCAGCAGCCTGTTTTTCAGAAACTTGAATATGACTTACAGTTAGTTTTGTTTATGAAATTGTTCGAACTTGCACAGTTGTAGGTGTAACTTAAATGACAAATGGTACTGATGTGTGTGTATATATGTTTAATTCTATTTGTAAATGAGAAACTATGTAACAAAACCATAGGTATGAGGTTTTCCTATTGTAATTTAATACAGGTATGAGGTTTATGGCAATATATCATAGTTAATGAATTTCAGGTCAAAATGTCTTTAAATTGTGTACATTTTTAAATTGTAATTTCTACTGTATATTGATTATCATGCATAGTGTGATTCAATAAATTGCTTGTAATTTAAAAATATTTAATATTAAAAATAAAATAGTTATATATTTATAATCTCTTTGTCTGTTTGTTCGTTCTTAAACAGATGCCAGTAATGGGTCTGGTCCACAGTATAGCATAGCTGGCTACTGTCAGTGTTAGCATCCAGAGGCTGAGAATGTACCAAAGGTTCAAAGCCACAGTTCCAGGAGATGAGTCTACATTAAATAATACCACCTTTAATTATTTGTTATCACCCTTGTTTCAACTCCAGGTAACATGTGCATATTGTCAGTAGAGAAGCAATACTCAAGTTAGAAACAGTGTAATTAAATATATATATATTCATTTCTTTTAATCCTAGAATTGAATATTTATAGGAAGAATTCACAGGTACCTTTCAGAAAACAGGTGAATGGTACTGTTTTCTCACAATGTTTTGAATTTATTTGTAGAAGTTGTGCTTCAGTCTAAATGCATGTGCTGAATTGACTTAAGATCCCCAGGTAAATGCAGTACTTACATGTTTTAGTAGCTTCTTTCACATGAGATTCAGACTCTCAGCCCCGGCCCTCCCTGAGGCAAGAGGAAAGAACTGTTTTTCTTTCTCACCTCTTGAGATCATGCTGACACATAGCAATGTAAAGTAGTTACTGGAAGCTGGTGTGGAAGCCCCTGCATCCATCTAACAGCTGTTGTGAGTCCTGGGAACAAGGAACTGTTAACAAGATAACTTAACTTCATTAGCTAAAATATAACTAGTGGGGCTAAAATTTGGCCAAGACAGTGGTCGTTATTGAGAACAGATGTGAAAGCTCCCATGGCACTAACTGTCTTATGTACTTACTGAAAAAATCTGAGCTCTTACCATCTTTACCAGCAGCAGTGTCCTTGCAGGGGATGGAAGTGCTCTTTGTGCCTTTGTGGCACAGGCAGTATGGTAACCTGCACAGCCTGTGGCAGAACAGAGAACTGGGATGGCCTTTTCCTTCTCCACCTGAGGGCATCCCACCTGCTGAAGTAAGTCTGGAGTCATTCCTCCTGCAGGGACAAGTTGTTTACGCACTGATCTGGGTGGCTTAGCTTCCGTCAGCCTCCAGCAATGCCTTGGTATGCTGCCCATGTTGCTGTAGTATTGTTGGCCCTGTAAGCCCCATGACCAGCCCAAATGGGGAGCCTTGTGATCCCTGCTGCCTGCCCACCGCTTCTCCCTCCATGGGAGGAAGCAGGCTGTGGCAGTGCTCCTTCATGTGCCCCCATGTGCCCACACGTGGCTCGTCTGCGCAAACCCAGCACGTAGTGTTGGAGTGCTGGCACGGGCTGAGGTTGCATGCTGCAGGGCTGTGGCCCCGGGGCCCGCCCACGCTGCTAATGCGACGTGTCGCAGGCAGCCAGCTGTGACAAGGCGGGCAGTGGGGCTGCTGCTGCCTCCTCAATTGTCGCAGCGCCTGCTCGGCAGACTTCCAACAGCGTGTCCCTTGGGCTCTCCTCAGTGTGAGGGTCCTGCATCCCTCACAGGCTCCTCGTTCCCAGCCATCCCTGTTGATGGACCCTGGCCCAGCCCTGAGGGCAGGCAGTGCCCTGGCTGCTGCCATGGATGCTGCTCCTGGCTTCTCGCTGGTCTCTGCCATGTCCCCCTTTGGGCTCTAGGTGCCTTCTCCACAGCTGATGACAGCGGTAAGTTGCAGAAAAGGAATGCCAGCCCTGATGGATGGGTGCAGACTTGCTGATACATGGCTGTTCTCCTCTGTTTGCTCTTGAACACCCCACTCCTGCTCCTGAGTTCTTCTGTCTCCTCTTCTTCCTCTGCTCCCATGGCATCTGTCTGGCTGTGGCTCCACACGGCACTTTCTCAGGGAGTTACTGCAGTGTGCAGCGGTCTGAAAGCAAACTTTTGCCAGCTGAGTGCCCTCTTAGTCCCATGTCATCCTATTTGCTCACCCTCACCTGCAGTTTGTAGGACTTCATTGCTTGCTCCCTCAGCTTGCTGAAGCTTCCTTCCTCCTGGGCTGTCCTCCCAGTTTTATTTTCTGGCTGCTTCTATGAACCTCTTCCCTTGCAGGTTGTTTTCCTTTTTGAGAGCAGCTGCTCATTTCTCTGCTCTAACAGCACTTACTGTGCTTGGGGGGTGGAAGCTGACCAGTGTGCTTTGTCCTGTTTTCACTTTTATGTCCTCCAGTTGCACCTTTTCTGCTAAGTGAGCTAGACTAGAAGTTCAGAATGAAACCCAGTGCTTGGCTTTAGTTCCATTTTCTTTCTCATGATACTTTTGTAAACCTAGTGTTCCTTCTAAGCTGCCACAAGCTTTTTGGAGCTGTCCTGTGGGCATTTGGCACCTAGATGCTACCTTACCCAAGCTGCTCTGTGAATTCTTGTCCTTTCTGGTAAAGTTTGCCTGCTAGCTAGTAAGGAACACTGGGGATGGCCAGGATACTCACACAGGCAGGCAACTGAGCCACTGTCACTGTATTTTCAGCTATAAAGAACCAAGAGAGGAAGTGGTGTGGTTGCTGTGGTGCAGCTGGGAGCTTCTTGCCACCTGCTGCAGTTAGGGGTGATGTCCTGTGCTGGGACAGCTGTGCACCTGTGGCCAGTTTTTTAAATGGCTCACCAATCTCAACCCACTCTTATGTAGATTGATCAGCAAAAATATGTTAAGAGTATACCTTTCTGTGACTGCATGGGATGGAAGAAGGCGGAAGGAAGTATTTTTGGAAATGGTAACTGATTGTTGGTGTTTGAGAAAGAATGCTTGTGAGGCTGCTGTCGTGTGTGTGTGTGTGGTGGGAACTAGCTCAGAATGCAGAGAAGCCCTGGGAGAAAACGTGCTCCTGGTTACCAGCTTGAGCTACCGCGTGAGTTGCTGGGTCATGCTTCCCTCTAGTGGTCTGCTTATAAACACAGTGGTAACCTATTGCCCCAAAAAGCAGCTGAAGGAGAAACTGCTTTGAGTAACGCCTTGCAAGTTCTGACTGATGCCCCAATGTAAGTCTGCAAGAGTTTGATGTGATAGATGGCTGTTTTATCACCTGTAACTGGAACTGTTCTCTATTAGAAGGATTTTCTCTTTGCTTCATCTGCACAAGGCATCTTGACTAGTAACATCCATGGCTTTGAAGCAAACATCTCTAGATTGGCAGCCAGTAGACCTTACTGAACAAATAAACTTACCATCAGATAAGTTTGTTTAAAAAACAAAAGCATCAGAGCAGTTGTTCCCAGTTAAACTGTCCAACAATTAAAGATATTGGTATCATGTTTTTACAGCACTGATGCTTAATGCCAGAACATCTACTGAAACATGAAGGCCAAAGCCAAAGGAAAGAAAAGGCATACAGCTGATAAAGAAGCCTTTTCTGACGAGTCTGCAATGAGAAAAAAGGAACTGGTGAAATGCCTGCGGCACACAGAGAGGAGGAGTGGGGGAAGCAAGGAGAGCAGCAGGATTGCTGCAGCCAGAGCCAAGCATCCTTGGGGCAGTAAAGACAGACATTTGAGGAGACTGGAAAGCAATGAACGGGAGAGGCAGAGAATGCACAAGCTCAACAATGCATTCCAGGCCTTGCGGGAGGTAATCCCTCATGTGAGAGCTGAGAATAAACTCTCCAAAATAGAGACTCTCACACTGGCCAAGAATTACATTAAATCGTTGACCTCCATTATACTCAATATGTCCAATGGGCACTTTCCAGCTGCAGAAGGGTTGGGGGGATCCTGGGGGCCCAAACTGTACCAGCATTATCAAGAGCAACGTGGGGATGATGATCACAGCTTCAGCAAAAATACCTAGTTAGCTGCTACCTTCGTTCCTCTACAGTACTTAGCTGGATGTAAGAATCATCTCTTTACAACCTCTGCCTCCATTTTTTTCTAAAAAAGACAGAGGTGATGCTCATGGCCAGAGCTTATGCTATGTATAAAAAGTTATCATAAATAACAAGAAATTTTCAGAGCTTGCACTGCCAGGAAGGATTGTGAATTATCCAGTCCTGAATTCCTGTGAACTATCCAGGCCTGAATCCACTTGTCCTCCTTGGGAATCATGACAGTAGCACTGATGACCAGCTGTTCAGTGGTTTGTTCTTGCCTGTGCTATGACTGTAGTGTGACCGAATGAGCAGAGCAGTGCATGTGAAATTGGCCTCCAACCCTGAGTATTTATCTGGGGTGCTGAATCAGCTCTGGAGTTCACTAAAGGCAATGGAAAACATTATTTTGGTTTTGTTGTGTTATGGTACTTAAAATACATGGTGTGATTTCAAATCTTGCAAGGCACAAGAGCTTCTAAAAATACTGTTGTTGCAAACATCTACAGAGCCTCCTTAGCTTGTGAGCTCTCCCGAGTAAGGGTGCTTTCTGGGCTGTTTGTAAAGGAGCCAGCCTCACCACGCTTTTCTTTAATGGATTTTTGGGTGCCACTGTTATATGATATTAAATGATGCACAAATCATTCATTTCTACAAAAAGCATAACGTTTCAATATAGTTTTAAATTGGGCAATGATTAATTGCAAATTATTTGCTAACAAAGCCTGTCATGTGATGGGGACTCTCTACTGTTAGACGCTAGAGATGTGAAACATAATAAATGAAACGGGAGCTCTCGCAGCAGGAACACGCTCTACAGAAATCCATTTCCCCTCGCCGTAAGAAGTTTTGTCACTGGGATTTCCTCCTCAGTTCTCTGACCACCCGAAGAACCGCCTGCGCCTCAGTCGGCTCTGTTGAGTACGGAGTGCCCGTGTTAGATGTAAATCTGCCAGAGGCCAGGTTCTCTGTCTAACGTTTTTGGATCCTAGTTCGCACAACAGCTGCTCCTCTGCGACCCTTACTGCCCCTTATGCCCCTGTGCGTCTTGGCCTATAAGCGGAGGACAAGCAGCTTGCACCGCCGCTCGTCCCGCTCGGTGCACGGCTGCAGCCTCGCGCTGGGAGCTGCCGGGCCGCAGCGATACCGGCACAGTGTGAGATCAGTCCGGCCCCGGTTCTGTGCCGTCACAGGGCGAGGGGTCCGCGCCGAGCCGTAACGCGGTCAGCCCGTGAAGGGGGGCGGGGTGGCTCTGCAGTCTGCCTGGGCTCCGTTTGGGTTGGACGTGGAAACGCTATCGAAGAAAAAGCTTTTCTATATGTTGCAGAGAAAATATAATTCTAACAATCCTCTAAAAATGCATACAGTAAAGTTTTTATTTGGATGAGCTACTGTGCAAGTTATGCAAAAATCTGTGTATGGTAATTTATGCAGACATCACTTATGGTGCTTCCACGATGCAAGTATGGAACAATCCGTCATCACAAGTCAGAAAAGATCAGCAGGCTTTGAAACTACAGCATCTTCAGTCTAAATTCACATTTGGACTTGGAAACAGTGCTTTCCTTGGCGTCAGAATGTCAAAGATATTCTTTAAATACTTGCAAACATCAGTTTTGGCTCTACAAATACAGTACAGAGACCACACCACGCTGCTTGTACAAAAATAACTCCATACACTGTCACACACAGAGGGAAAAGGGTTGTAAACTGCTGCCAGGGGCAACGTGCTTTCTTAGCATTTCCACGGGTTAGATTGCAAATAATTTTATCTCACAGTTTAACTAAGATAAGCAAAAGACAGGAAAATAAGCTTTTCTGGGAATGAAAAGTGGTTTCTTGTAAGAAAGAGATCAATCAGTTAGTAAAGAGCACAGCCTCCTCCTGAATCTGCATTAGCATGTGGTGGCAATGTCCCTTGGGACTAGTGAACTTACTTTGCATTCCTACCAATGTGAAGTCAGAATCTTACTTAAGACCTGCTCTTCTCCTTGCGGTATGAAAGCAAACCTTGCAGCTCTCTGGAGCACAGCCTCAGCCCTCTGGTGTCGGGTCCCTTACAGCACCGTTAGGTGGGCATCTCTCCCCCAGTTATCGGGGTTCCAGTTAAGATGGAGATGAAATTTATTGCTGCTGGGATAATTTAGCATGAGACCGTGCCTCTCTTACCAGGACTGAACAGGACATGCTGTCTACACAGTCGTGCAAAGACCAGTAATTCCACTTCTTGGTTAAGGTATTACTTACTGTGTGCCAAGATGGCAGAAGTTGTCCCTTACTGATAACTGCACTGTAAGCTGAGTTGTATGAAGTTCAGTTTTACTGATGGGAACAGGAGTAACATGACCGAAAGCTCTACAGGCTGACAAGCAGGACTGAGGTGAGCAAAGTTATGTGACTGCCTAAATGTTTATGCAGTCGGGGCTGTAGTTCTGTTCACAGTGCAAGTCACTGGAACTGCCTCAAATTCACTTATATTGATGTCTCTTCTCAAATATGCATCTAAAATATACTGTGAAAGGTATGCATGAGAGAAGTGTAGGGATAGGGGGTTGTAATGTTTTCTTAAAAAATGAAAAATGTTATGGTTGTATGCAAAGAATTTCACATTTGTATGGTTGTGTAGCAGCTGTGGAAAAGAGTCAGAGATACACGGTTGGCTGCAGTGCTTTCCTGTCCTGAGAAAACTATTACTTCTATGAAGTCACATTTTACACACAAGCTAGTAGAAGAAATCAGTATTTAAATTACCCCACCGCAAATTCCAGTTTGGTAAAATACATCAGTAGCACAAGAACGTTGTGTTTTTCTCTCAGGCAACGAGCATTTAGTTTCTTTTTAAATGATACTGACTACCGCTTGTTTGCAGCACGCAGACAGTGGCAATTTAGCAATTAACTGCATTTCTGTCCGCCTCTTGTCTTTCACTGACCAGCAGAGGCGTTCTGGAGCGTTCTGTTTTCCCTTTCCTTCCGCTGCCTTCTGGCCCCATGGGCTCTGCGGGGCTCTCGCAGGCGCTGGGCGCGGTGCTCCTGGGCGCCTCGCTGGCGTTTCCTCTGACTGTGATGTGTTCCCATCCACCCTATAAAGGATCGGTAAATACAAAAAGAGAAGCATCAGCCTGCAAGTACAGTATTTGCTGTATGTGCTCTGCTGGTTTTGTAACATCTATTCATGACCTCTTAACTTTCAAGTTACCTATTTAAAATCCAAATAAATGACTTCCAGCTATAACTGCACGATCCACCACATCAAATTTAAAAAAGGAAATGAAACGGGAGAACAAGGTTGATTTCCTGCAGGTGTGTGCTAGCTAGCTCTCCAGCTGAGCAGGCTGCTGCCTATCTCCGAGCAGCCCAGCTCAGCTGCAGCACGGTGCCCACACGTACCCCAATGCCGCAGTCCCACGCCAGGCCCTTGGGCTCCATCGGCTGAACCCCAGTGCGGTGGCAGACGGTCCCACAGCTCAGACTGTGACTTCCTTGCACCTTGTCAGCTATCACCCAGACCTCAAGAAAGCAAAAAGAGGCAATAATAGCATTTGTTCTTCACGCTGCTATTCCCAGACATGGCAAATCTAAGCCTGCTTGACTGTTCGCAGGCAGCCCAGACTGCTCTAATTCAGACACCCAACCGGATAGCTGGGTTGTAGTGGAAACAGTGCCAGAGAGTACAGCTTGGCAGGAAAGAGGTTATATGTAGAAATGTTGAAGAAATAGGATAACAAGGCTTTTGAAGGCAAGGGGATGGCTGTATCACTATTTCACTGTCATTCTCTGTCACGCTATCAGCATTCTGTCACTCAGATAATCATACTGTGGAATAAAACCATGCTGAAGAACATTTAATTACAAAAATCCGTTGAGCATAATTTTTAATAACCTGGTGGTGTGCCAGGAAGCTTCATACACACCTGGTCCAGGGGCCCCACGGACATTTTGCGGATGTTATTTGAGACATGATCCCACGCAGATCCTTGCGGGTAGCTCGGCGTGATGCCCTGCCGGTACCACAGATTGCCTGTGAAACAAAAGGCCCTGGTTGCAGCTCAGGGTTTTGCTCCACATACAGCGGGCACGCATTCTGTTTCTGACTGATGTTTTACAGAAAAGTCCCTACTTTGGAATGTGTATTTCTGTGGTAACTCTGTATAGCTTTTCTGGAAAACTGCAGCTGTTCTGTTTTGAAAAAAATCTTTAGGAAAAATATTTATATAAAGAACTACGCGTTAGAGAAGTAGAACATGAGAGTAAGGTCTCCGAAGGAGACTGGTGCGAAGGGCTTGTTTCTTCATGGTGCAGCTACTTGTTTCTGGCTTTAGCAGCAGGAAGGTATTCTTAGTTCCATATGTTTTAGGGCTTCAGACACAAAAGCCTTGCGTGCAGCACTCCTGAGAGTCACCTCTGTGACTTTTTTCCAAAAAACAGCATAGATGGAGGAACAGATGATGGCTGTTGTTTAAGGTGCTACCAGCTGTTGCAAAACACGTCTCTTTTAGTAAGAAATACTATTTCTCTTGGAATAATAACCTGTTCAAGCAGATGATTTGACTTGGATGATGTATACTGATTTATTTTTTCTAACATTGATAAACAATTTTTAAAAACCCTTACCATTTTTATCCAACACAAACACTGATGTTCGTCCTACTGAGACTTGTTTTAACTTTTGTTTTTGAGGTGAAGGAATGTGGTACCAGCAGTCACCTAGAAGGCAGAAATAGGAAAGTAAAACAATGAGAAAACAAGATCACGTATAAGAGTTCTTGGAAATGTCTGCAGAGGAAATGCATAGCGTGCAAGGGAGCCATGAAAGATGTTACACTCAGTGCATTTATACTAGCTTCTTTTTGGAGACAAACAGCGTTTCTAAATGACCCAAGTGAAAAGCCAATTGACTTCTGTAATTAACAGGATGCTATGATTATTCATGGCAACGTAGTAGAGCTTGCATCACATGTAAGGTGAAGATTGTACCAAAAAAGTACAAGAACTCACCTGCAGGTTTGTTTGGAGACACTGAGCCCCGATAGAAGGCAGAACCATCTCTAGCAACAGCCCATACCTGGAAAAATGCTCCAACTGAGATGGAAATGAAGGGCTGATCTGTTCCCACATGAAGCCAGGATGTTCCCTGACAAATTAGAGATGAATTGGTTAAAAACTTCTTGATAAATTATTTTAATGATTACCAAATGGGAGTCCCTAAGCAGTGAAAAATATTCTAAGAAATAATAGTTAAAAACCAAAACCAAAAAGACTGAACAGAAACAAGGTTCCTGATCTTAGAAGATAATTGGCTCTTTGAAATTTGTAGCTTGTTGAACTACACCAGGGCCTTTCCAGTTAAAATCTCTGGAATTCAGGGCCTGCTTGTTTCTGAGTGGCTGGGATAGAGACTGACTTCCTGTCTCAAGGTACTCTTTTTTGATTATACAGAACAATAATCCCCAAAATCAACAGGTTAAAATCTGTTTTCAGATTCCATGTACAAGTTCCTGGTCTTGCTGTTGTGCTGTCATACAGATGAGTGCAGTTGTAACAGACTCAGCAGGAAGGAAGAAGAATAATCCCTATAAATGCTTGTCTTCTTGCACATTTTTTCCAAATACTGAAGTATATTACACGTATTATGCACATATATACAATATATGTATATTACATTTTTTTCCAATTGCAAATATAGCTTAAAGTCAGTGCACGTAAGCCCTAATTTGTTGTTTCAGCACGTTTATGAGGAAAGGTGTGCTCCTGCTGGAGTGACTGTTGGCTCCTTCCTGTGTGCTTTACTGGACGTGAGGTCGTTATTTCCATCTCAGTACACAGAAAAGTCACACCTGTAGAAGTCCCAGCCCTCCCTTATAACTGAGCAGAGTTATGAAAAGCCAGTGGGCAAACCCCACTGATATCAGTGGCAACTGGATTACAGTCGTAGTTGAGAGAAATTCCATCCCAGGGCAGTTTACCTGAATGGGAATGTAAACATCACTGACAATGGGGGAAAAAAAGGAACAAAGCTATCAGTGCAGAAAGTGGAAGTAAAGCACTTAATGAGGAGAAACATACGGGGGAGAGGATAGGGTAGGACAGGATAGGATAGGATACAATACTCTGCGTGGAAGGGACCTTCAGAGGTCACCCAGGGACAGGAGAGGTTGCTGGAAGCAGCGTGGCACAAACTGAGGTAAGAAACCGGGGCAGAAAATGGTCAGTTAAAGGAGAAGGACTTTCAAATCCAGGACACGAAGGGAAAAAAAATGAGGTGCTTTGAGAGAGGGCACTGCATGACTGCGTGTATGTACGTGTGTAATTACATTAAATACATCAACAAGGCAATAAAAATAAACAGGGAGCCTTACAGCTGGGTTTTGCTGTGTCACTCCAAGCCTGCAGAGCACGTCTCCTTTGTCACTGATTGCCCACAGTGCTACTGATTCTTCATCATCTGCATCTGAACTGGGAATTATGGAGATGTCCCACAGGGTAACAGGAGGCACTTCCAGCCATGGCCCGTTGGTGACTATCTTACATTTTCTGAAGTAAAAAAACCCCAGACCCATCAGAAGTACGTACTTTCTGTAACTGAATTTGTTCCCTGGTGTGCTGTTGACTTTAGTGTGAACAGTCCTCAGGTCCTTTCGTTAAATAGGTACAATAAGAATTAGTGGTTGTTTGTTTTGTTTTGTTTTGTTTTTAAAATGGCTTTACTACATCTGTTCTGATTAAAAAAAAAAAAAGTTACTGCATAAAACCAAGGCTGTCAGAGAAGCTGGCAGCTTTTGCTGTCCTGCATCCTAGCTGTAACTCAGTGCACAGCACTGAATGGTGAAATCAGCTGAGAATCCCACTGCACAGGGAGCTCCACACCCAGTTCATTCCTCTGTCTTGGCTACGGGAATTGCTTTACAACTTGATTTTTTGGTGGCAAGCAAAAAATCTGCTGTTAGAAAGCAGATGTAGCATGCTAAGGTAAACAGAAAAAAGCGAGAGATGGGTCATCCTGGAACTGGTGTATTTTTGTGAGACAGCTGCAGCACAGTAGTGCTGCCTGTCAGGGAAACTACGTTAAATTCTGTGGTCACAACAGATATTTCTGTGTAGAACAAATGTCCAAAAAAACTCAGGGCATTCCTCTGTCTCCAGTTCTGAAGAACAGGATCCGGCCATGAGCTGTTCCCTATCTGTTTCCAGCTTTAAACTGAATGTTAAAGCAGCAAGAACTGTTTAGGCTTAAGAGTATTTCTCAACTTGCTTCTTTTATTTCAAGTCCATATTTTGATGGAATGAATTTTGGTTGGTTGGTTGCACAGCCTGGAACAACAGTGGCTTGATGCTTCAGGGCCTCATAAGATATCATACAAAGGCTGAAACACTCTGCAGCCTCAGCAACAAACTGAACGATGCCTAACTGTCAGATGACAGTCATTTATTAGTGTAGCTATTAGATATTCTAGTACAGAAAGCATAGAGAAGCTGGAAAAGCAGTAAATGCACAGACCTTCCCCTCTCAGTGGAATATAATAATTGCAGTCTGCTATTTTCCTGGTTCTATCTGGATGTGGTGTACTGTGATTTAAATGGGCTTGGGATTATCTGTCGCCTAGTGCACAGCATGTGGGAGTCATATGTTAAAATGGTTACTATAGATGACCCATATTCCAGTTGTTTTAGGTGAATTAGTATACCTAGACTTTATTATTCCTTAATAATTTACCATATAGAAAGAACAGATACAGAGAATCACTAGCTGACTTTTTTCTACAGATCCCACAAAACCAAACAACTTATCTGCTTAAAATAAAAGCCATAATGCTCAGGACCCTGAGCTTCTCTACTGGAGGTGGGTTATTCATTGCGGGTTTCTTTACTATTACTCTTGTTCACTGTGTGATGACTCTTCCCCTAGTAGTTAAAGGAGACTATATGGGAGCAGTCAGCATTCGAGTTCAAACCTTGTATTCCTGTCTCAGTTCCTCACCTTGCCCAGCGCCTCCGTCGGACAAAGTCTTTCATTGTCTTGTGGCCATGGTAGGACCTACCAAAACAGATTGAAATATGTCTTCATGAGGATGTCAGGGCATCTCCAACCTCGGCGGCAGCCTGAGAGCATTGTCCATGCTTCTGTCCACCAGACAGACCTGCTGCCCTACCTCCCCTGCAAATTTCAGTGTTACTGTCCCCATAGGACAGGAGCAATCAAGGCTTGCTTAATAAAGCACGGTTATGTGCAAAACAGCAAATGAGAAAAAGAGAACTTAAAAGATGCCTGTGAGGATTTAAGGCAGAAAAAGTTATCTCCTTACGCTGGAAAGTCTGCTGCATACTGCCAGCCTTCCCGGTCCGTTCCACCCGAAGTACTGAAATCAATATACCAGTCGGATACCTATTGCCAGGAGACAATGACAAGCACAATAAACACCTGGTGTGTCAGAAAAACAACCCATTTCAGTACTTCCCCTTCCACCTTTTGGCATGCTTGCTAGAAATCTTCTAATACTTGCAATATAAATTCACACGGAATTTCCCAGGTCTCTTTAATTCACCTGATGAATGAAACAACCTGAACAGACATCTTTCCCACAAGGCAAACAAAACAGCCAGAACCCCCAGCGCTTAATGTTCTTTTGACTGTGGAGCACTACTGCAGTTGTACAAATGAGGAAACCAAGGTTAAATATCGTGACAAGCCCGCAAGAAAAATCCAGGTCACCGGATCCCAAGTTTCATATCCTACTTGCTAAGCCTTACCCTCTTTGTGAAAAGACTTTCAAAACAAAATTTACCCAAGACCACTGCGGTGAAGGAGGCTTGGTGTTGGCTTTGGTGCACTCCTGCAAGCCAGATGCATCACTCCACATGTACCTGTCTGTGGGCAGGCCTCTGCAATGAAATTGTGCACAGAGAATGCAGGGTATTTACAACAACAGAATTCCAAAGGGGAGAGAGGAAAAAACTGCCCTTAATAATGAAGAAATGAAAG
>JAOWBP010004330.1:10050591-10065649 GCA_028571105.1 Tragopan temminckii
AATGCAGGGTATTTACAACAACAGAATTCCAAAGGGGAGAGAGGAAAAAACTGCCCTTAATAATGAAGAAATGAAAGAAATGAAAGGTTTTGTGCACTAACAAAGCTAGAACAAACCCTGTGACATTTCATTTGAGGTGAGTAAAAAAGTACACTAAATAATTGCTGCAAATGAAGAAAACAACCTGCTGCTATATCCAGTGACTGGGTTCCACCGCTGGTTCTCATAGATGTAAACACATTTCACGTCCGACTGTGTATAAATGTTATCAGCACTACTGGCCAGTCCTATGAGAAATAAATCATTTGGATTACAGGAAAGGTAAAACTCATAGACTCTGCATTTTCAGTTCCATTTGCCACAGTAATATTTTTGATTATTCTGTTTCTTACTTTCAAGCTGACAATATCAAATTGCAGTGCCAAATCCTTCCTAATGGGTGCCCAGTTGCCTGTACAGCCCCACATATTAGAAAAGCTAGAGGAAGGACAGCATAAATAGCTTGAATAGCTGACTCAGTTGGGAAGATAAGAAAGAAATCTGCACCCCACAGGAGAACAATCACCGTACCTTGAATGAAGCCCCCTCCGTATCCACCAGTGTAGACCCACACTGTGTGATCATATCCTATGCCCCACACTATGCCTCGGTTATTGCACTCGACCAGTCGAAGATGACCTCCAACTTGACGCCAAAACCTGCCAGAAAAGTGACAGCGTTTTACATTTACCCCATACCACGTCCACCAGGAATGTATTCTTACCCCTCTCAACTCTATCATATCCTGAGGAAAAGGCAGCTTTGTTTGCTTGTTTGTTTAACCTCTGTTCATTCAGTAAGCGAAGGCAGTTGCCAGTTGAAAGCATTCCCTCTGAACAACTACTGCAAAGTTGCTGAAGGGAACCTGTCAGTCTCCTCTGGGAATGGTCAGGCTCTGAATTATATTGCTTTCCTTTTATTTTATAGCTTACGTTTTGTTTTCTTTTGTGAGCTTGTTAGAATAGTCTGGTTATTATCCGTACCTCTTAGCAGCTGTCCACTGCCTCTGCTGTAACGTCATCCTCATTCTTAATTCTAAGAAATGCCTTTATCTAACAATAATACAAATATTTCATATATCTGCTATGGAGATTGGAAAAAAAAAAAAAAGGGCAGATTTAATTCTCCCTATACTTCTAATCTCGACAGGTTAATCCTTTTGTGGGATTTACACAGCCAGTCAGCTGTGGTAATTTTCAGGAGAAGAATGGGGAAAGTAAAGAAACCACAGAGAAGTATTTTAGTTATGGGAATGGAAGGAGATGGCCTAAGCTCTAGATCTCCCCAAGTAAGATGTAAGAGGACATCTGCTTTGTGATCTGTCGGATACTGAACGGGCTCTACCCTGAAGGAAAATGGCTAAAGTATTTCTGAAGCGTTATTACTGAAAGGCACTTTGTGAAATAACTGAAATGTAGGGGTATTTAAGCTGAAGGTTTGGCCTTTAACCCATCAGTCCTGAGGCTGATAACTTTGTGTCTGGAGAGCCTGAAGTACTGTATTGTCACAGTTGTAATAGAACTAACCAGGAGATGCTCCTGGGCTATAGACTGGGGAGAACTGAGAACTTCAGATTTCCTGACTCAGATACTGATACAGATGGCAGCCCATCAAAGCCACTGACTTGACATGGAAAACAGATTTTGCAGGATGGCAGCCCATGCTAAAACAACAGCTTCTTACATTTGATCGCATGGCATCGGCTGTGGTCCAGCCTCCAGCTCAGGACTTGGCTCGCTAACGAAGATGTCTCCTTTACAGCTAACTGACCAAATGGCATGGTGAGAAGGAGGGCCTTGAATCCGTCTGCTTTCACAACAAGACATGGTCAGCAGAGACAGCTAAAAAACAAAAGGCAGAGAACCAGAAGGATTCTTCTTCAGTGAGAACAGCGGATAACTGCCGATTCACAGCAGAGGAGACAGGAAGCCTCAGCTGCCTCTGAAGAAACTTGAACAGGACTTTTAAAATACTTAATTTGCAGAGATAGATAAGGGGCCTAGATAGTGTAAATGCAGTGCTCAGATTTCAGAGACTAGCTTTTATGTCTTATCTCAAAGATAGCCAGCTTGAAATGAAAAATTCACCGAATTACCCAGTCATGCATTTCTTGCTCTGTTGCGGCTGCCAGGCAGATTGGCCATCGCTGCTTTGTCCTTTCAGGTGTGTACAGGGCAAAGGAGTGCTTGCCTTCCTTCAGAACTTCAGCTATAATAGTGACTTCATTCAGGAACACGTGAATATACTAAGAAGAGAGAAAATAAGTGTGACCAAAGTGAACAAACTCAAGATATTCCTTCCTCAGTGCCAGCAGTCTTGCACTTCAAGACAATGAACAAGGCCTTCCTGACAAGGATAGCAAAGAGTCAATTCTTGGTGCAGAAGGAATCCTGTTGCTAATGTGGAACTCAGTTTCCAGGCCTACGCCTCCTCTGATTCCTGTTGCTTGTATGCACCATCCCTACTTGTCATGACTCTGGCCAGCTAAGCTTGGTTCTTTCCTCACAGCTGGGAACATTTTGAGCTTTCAGAGGAAATCCCAATTAGTGCAAAGCTGATGGATTAAGCAGTGTGGATGCTTGCTGACTGGGCGTTTCTGACAGAGAATTAACATAGCTCTAGCTTAGAAAAGCTTGTGGTTCACTATTACCCTGGGATGCCTTCGAATTGATTCCCAAAACAACAACATATCATAATTTGCCTTCCTTAAAAACACTTCCTTCATAGGATCTTTCTTTGCCATGTGTAATTCTCTTGAGGGTCTCAAGCTGAACGCACCTTTTTCTCCTCATGATACATGTAGTAGATGAACAGGATGCTGTCACGCATTCCATCGCTCCCAGTGAACTGCTCGAGTGCCACTCGCACATCCATCCATTTATGAGGCTTCCAGTTTCTCCACCATTGCAACATCCCAGTTTTAACCCAAACTGACTGTAATGCAAACACGAATTTTCCAAAGTAAGGAAACTGCAAGGCTACTCCTTTTCCCAAACACTGTTTCTTGTGACCACAGGAAATCTCTGCTGCAGGTCTGTATTACATCTGTTAATTCTGACACAGAGTATGTTAGTGTCAGGGACAGACAAAATGAAAACGGACAAAACTGTATAGAAAGGCACTGAAATGATGTGTAAATCAGTGATAATGTTTTATTTCTGAAAGAGTGCAGCAGCACACAGATCCTAATTGAGTCTACTGTGTCCCTTATTAAAACACAGTTTCTCCTCCTACTTCCAGGGGTTTTGACATAATCTTTTTAAATTGAATTAAAACTGTGGACCCCAACTGTTTTTAAACAACTGACTTGCAGACTTAGCAACTGGCATTCAGTAATTAGCTACGAAGAGACTCAAACCATGAATGAATCTGAAAAGAGCTGGGGAGTCCTAAAAAGGGGGAACTTCAAAGAGAAGGGCTGCCCTTTCAGTGCTGCTATTGATATTACCATCACTGCTTTATTGATGCAAGTTAACTAATCGCCTAATGGTCACACAGAGGAACAGTGAGTCACTGTTTCAATTAGAGAGCCTCATATTGTGGTAGAATAATTCTTACAGTGTTCCATGGCTGCAAATGTTTCTCTGACTTTGACTCTTCGGGATATTAAGCAGTGGCTGACCAGTGCTGTACTTATGCCTATACAGAATGATCAGCTGATGTTTTTAGGTGAAAATTGCTAGCCAGTGTTTGCTAAGCTGCTGGTTTCCCACAGGGAGCCTTGACAGTGGTACTGCAGGTGAGCTGTCACAGACAAAAATAAAGAGGGGAATAGAAAGCTGACAGTAAATTCAGATCAGTACCTCAGAAGTGGATTGCTGATACCCAATATTGATAGATCCAAGTGCTCAGGAGGCAGAAGTAGGTGTCCTCATTACTTACCTGCTCAACAGCCTGTTCGTAGTGCCTGAAATTCTCCAGTTCCCGCTTCGTCCTTTCACTGAGCTGCTGAAAGATTTGCTTTCGCCATGCCGCTGTCTGTGCTGGAGTGATGGACAGAGAAAGAGACTGCACAGAGGACGACAGACCTGGAACAGAACCCAAACCGGTACATTTCAGTGACCTTGGAATACAGTCCTGTGAAAAAGGAACACTTGATTCTCCTTTGAACACCAGACTGAGTCAGTCCAGCCTAAAAGATTTTGCTAATTAGCACTTGAAATGGAATCACTGTACCTTTCAAAAATGAGACTTTTGTCACTCACTGCAGATAATTAGGAAATGCCATGCATTAGTTGTTATGCCATTAGTAAATGCCGGGATGCCACAGTACATGGCTTATTTTAAAGATGTGGTTATATTGCATTATTGCAAGAGTCTCTGTTCCAGCCTCATTCAGTTATCAGTGGGGCTCAGTTTACAGTGCCTCTCAGTGACTCCTGTCTTACCCTTGTCTCACTGCGGATGGTAGAGGGGAGTCAGAGGTTGTGGCATTTGCCTCTTTCATGAGAGCCTTTCTCACTGCTTTAGTTATTATTCAGCTCTGTTCTGGGTTCTGCCTGATGCTGCATTTCCAGCACACTGATTTTCTTTACCAAATTCTGACAGAAGCTGAGAGAAAATACCACCCTTACATTTTTGTATCTCAATCCCAAAATGCAGCACTATCTTCAGACACGGAGTGTAACAAAAAACTGCATTAAGAGCTAATGGGTTATCAGAAGTTTTGCACCACGGTTTTGTTTAAAAACAACAAGCAACAAAAATCATTTTTATAATGAGTGTGATTAACTGTAACTGGAAGTGATGGTCTGCTGCAGTGACTGAACTGTACCTGATGGAACAGCGAACCACTTCAGTGGGCTGTGCAGATCTACAAGACAGCCTCCCCCGGACACCCAGGCCCACAGTGGGTGCTCATCAGCTCCATACTGTTCTTCAGCTCCCACAGAGAACATGCCAAGGGAAGACAGGCTGGATGTTTCTGCAAAGGTGCCGATGGAGAGGACTGCATGCCTGTGGGCCTCCTTTAAGTCAATGTTCGTCCACTGCAGTTCTGCAGAAGGATTTGGATTTGTGGATTTACGGCTTTCAAGGTGAGCTTTCTCCTTATTTGCTGAAGCAGCGAGGGCTTCTTGATCAGAGTCCAGAGGATCCACAGTCACGTTGGCAGGTGCTCCTGCTGCCTGGCTGCCTGTGTTGCTGGCTGCTGCTCCCACTGGGGGTGTGCTGCTGAGGTTTGTGGGTATACTTGAGAGCTCTGTGTCCGAGGAAGTGTCTGCATCACCCTGAATGATGGCGTTTGTCTGGTTCTGAATATCATCGGTAAAGAAACAGCCAGCACTGAAGGACAGATAGATAATTAATTAACTATAATTCAAATATTGTAAAGTAAGACAAGCCCAGGACCACAGAAATCAACATAGCCTTCCAGCTTTAGGAGAGGTACAGCAGATTTTTTTTAAAGGTAAGCATCTATCATTAAGGGAAGAGTAACATGAATCTGGCAGATCAGTACAGTAAAACTGAAACATGAGAAGAGATTCCACTGATTTTTTGGGGGACAAAAAAGGGTGTTTGCTGCCTAGAGCTCTCAGGAAAACACTGAAGCAAGATCACATTTTCTGGATATGAAATAGTAGGATTTTTTAAAGCCCATTATTTTGTGATTTTTGTCTCAGCTAGAGAGGGCTTCTACTCAGAGCACAATGTCTCAGGTAGCTTCTGCAGCATGTCAGCAGCAGTGGTACATCTTGCACAGACAACAGCCAGCACCCAGCAGGGAGGTACTGCCTTCATCTCCTGAGAGAGAAACATGGTGACACTGAGGAGAAGGGTAATGCTAAGTGGAGCTTGCACTCCTTCATCGTACTTCACAGGTAATGTCTTACTAAAGAGTAGCTCACATAGGGATAGTAAAGCCCAGTAAAACATGCTATGTACTGCCAGCGTGTGGTGAACTCCAAAGTGGGGGCATCAGCTTCTGCTCTGACAGCAGCAACTGCTGCCTATTGTTAATTTTAATGGCAAAAAAGTAAATGCTCTCTGGTGTACATAATGGTGAGATGCCTATTCTGCTTCTCTCCGCCTGTATCAAAATATCTCCTAGCATTAAGGCTCCTACTGTACAGTCTCAAGCAGGTATTTTACAAAGCACCTGAGCAGACTTGTTGAGCTCCCCGTCTGAGATCTGTCACTCTCTCGACCACAAACGATTGCCTTCCACATCTTCCCACTGAGCTCACTTGGTGTGACACCTTGACGAAAATAGATTGTTCTGTCATCACAGCCAATTCCCCAGACCTAGGGAAGGAAAGGGCTCGGTGAAAGAAATGGCACGGAATGTAGGTGGGTACTGTTTACAGAAAAGGTGCAGCAGTGGAAAATTCACTGTGAAAATCTGCCAAACTCAGCATTTTCCCTTTCATTTCTTCCTTACTGGTGATGCTGTAGTTGCAGTATCAAAATTCTGTACCATCACAAGAAGACATGAATGTGTCACACAAGCGATGTGCTGACTGTTATCTTCTAAAGAATGAAGCCATGCATTGCTTCCTAGCAGTTCAGTCCAGTCACATGGATCTCTTGTTCAGCTCTCCGTATGGGCATTGCTGATGGCCCTTGCCTGTGCAGTGAACACAAGTAGCCTCACAACTTGTACACAGCTATCTTACCTGGTTATTTAAGCCTACGTTTACCATCATCATTTCTCCAACCATTTCAATCCAGCTTGTTCCACATGGATTATGTGAGTTCACACCTCTTCTAAACCATACCTGCAACAACAACAGAAGTCTAAGGTTTGCCCCTTCTGTACTGTACTGGCAGGCAGACAGGTGAAATTTACTTTCTTCAGTGCACCAGTTTGAATCAGGTGAAGATAAAATAATTCTTAAGATAGCTACAGTTTCTCAGCCCCTGGAAAAATATTTGCTCTTACATGTAAACTGTAGGCTATTTTTTGGTGACTAAATCAATTTCCAAATAGCGTTCCTGTGAAGCTGAGATGACAGAGGGAACTGTCAGATGGATCTTTTCAGTGATACTGCTCTATAAATTGTCTACTCTTAGGTTAGTTTTTACCAATCAGAAAGTGTGTGTAGGCTGGGTACCTGGAAGAATTTCCAGCTGGAAGTTTATATTTAGGATCTGGACTTATAATGGCAAGCAGCTATGTTAGAACTTGTTGGTTGAAATGTGTGGCAGACATTTGTATTTGACTGCTTTGGGCAGATTTGAAGAAAAACATGTAGTGGAAATGCTAAGTCATGGCTTGAAGCAGTGATGGAGCACCTGGTGGGAAGGCAGGACAAGCCCAGGGGAGCTCAGGTGCATGCAATGCAATGCAATGCACTGAGTGACCAGAAGGGTGGAACCAGGATCCACCCCTTCCCAGCCCTCATTTAAGGGCTGGCAGTGGAGGCAAGGGGATCTCAGCTGGAGATCCCTGTGTACCTGAGGCCTTCTGAAGGTAAGCAGCTTCCTCCCTCCTTCTCCTTCTTCCCTCCTCATTTCTGTGTCCATGTTTGTTGCATTTGGGCATATCCTTGCTTGCTGCAGCCTAGGATTTTCTTACCCTGTTATTACTGTTGTGCTTTCCATTGCATTATAGCATTACAACATTTTAGCTTTTCTATTTTTATACAGTGGTTTTATTGGCAGGTGAAGCAGACAGGATGCAGTCAGGTGCAATGGCACAGTTGACAAACAGTGCCTCATTAATCCAGAGTAACTCAATTATTTTAAACCACTAGACATTTGTTTATCCCAAAATGCATGTCTAAAGCAAGAGCTACTCTATCTTGGTGTGATTGCCTCGACTTGTATCAGTTCCTGTGCTTTAGTCACACAACATCCTCATGTGGAGCCCATAGCAACACAGCCAACAAAAGAATCTCATTCACACTGACCACTTTCTATGAAACTGTAAGTTCTGGAAGTTACAGTGTCAAAGTAAAGAATCCAAAAGTATTACAGTGTCTTAGAACACTAAGACATCAAACATACTTTCTTCCCTGGGAAGATTCAATATCAAGAGATTTCTCAAGTTGCACTCAACTACATACATCACAAACCAGAGAGCATTCCTATAGCAAGAGGGAATAGAATTCCCCAAACTGTAGGTACAGGGAGACCAAGTCACCAGTGTTTCCTATGAAAGTTACTTGCCCATGTCAGAAAAGCAGATACAAAAAGGAAGTATAAAAACAGAACCAGAGCATTAAGCTCTTACTTTTTGATCTTTTGTGACACACCATACCACATCAACACCCACAGAGACGTGCATGATTCCATTTTCAGAGCCTGGGGACTCCACAGTGCTCCAGGAAATTCCTGCAAGAAACAAAACACAGAAGCCATTGTATGTTATTTTCTTGTGTAACGCTACAAAAATCAAAGGAGTTTCCAGTAAATATAAAATACCTTGAGGGTTATTCCTGTCAATTCCTTCTCTCACAATAGCTTGCCCTTCCCACAGAGTTGCCCAAAGAAGGTCATAGGGCCCACAGCTGATCTGTGCAACTTCACCAGGAGTGCTGATTAAGGACCACGTGGAACCTTCTGGATTGTGATGGCAAACATTCTCTCTGTACCACACCTAGGCAAGTTTTAAAAGAAAGAAAAATGTGACTACAACAGTGAAACTACTGAGACAAGCATGATGACATCTTGATGGACTGGAAAGAACACTTCTTTAACAAGTACTTTTTCATGTTTTCTGTTCCATGTTTGCACTCTGGCCCTTATAAATATTTTTATGCTGTTGAAGATTATTTCCTTATTTATTAAGGGAGGAGGTGTTTTTACAGATTAGCTTTTATTATAGAAATGAATCTGGATTGGACGCGTGACCTGTTGCAGTAAGTTCTGTGCATATTTCAAGATTCAGAAAAAAACACTTCAATATATGTCACAGTGTGTTTAAAAAACAAAATGAAAAACAAGGAGGAACAAATGTAGAGCACAGACATGTTCCTGTTAGAATGAGAGCCCAAACTCACTTTCACTGAGCAGTTTGCTGCAATATGGGTAAAAATTCCATTCTCTGTGCAGATTTCAAGAGACATCCAGTCCATCTGCTGGCCTGCTTGCACTGCCTGTGTGCTTATCTTGAGACGCCAGTGGATATAAGAGCATCAAACAAAGAAAGCAGCCTGTAGTGGGCATATGGATGCTCCAAAACACAACTGCTCAGTGCCATAGCAGCATTTTTAGAAATACATTTTTCCTCTAGAGGCTTTTACTTTGGGAAATGAAAGCATCTTATATGACAGTCAAGTAAGCCTTAAGAGTGGGATGCTTGTCACTTAATACTGGGGAGTCTGAGGCATAGGAAGTTTTTTTTTTTTAAACAATTTAACCAAAATTATCTTCTTTGCCAGGCAGAGTGAAGCATGACTAAAATCTCAGGCTACCTGTTAGAATGTTGTTCTTCATGAGAGCACAAGGTAGAAATTGTCTAGAGACAAAGGAAGGCTACTCAGTTCTAACAGTAATGGAAAGAAAGCAAGAAGCCATCTTTACATCACTGAGCAAAAGAGGAGAGACTTTAGGATGGCCTAAAAACAAAACAAAGAAAAAAGATGGGTAGTTTTCAATAGAAAATGAAATATTCCAGAGTTGGATTCCACATTGCTAAGTTAGGAAACTCTAATAGCCACATCAAATCTCTCCAATTCTAGGGAACTTTAAGGAGCAGGCCTTCCTCTTTGTTAGTGGTGTCACGGTTAGCATTCCGGGCAGTTTTCAGGACGTGGCACACTACTCAGCCCAAGTTTGTAAGACTCAGCTGTTTATAGAGGTTTAATGCTTCCAAAGCCCAGCAACCCTAAGAGATACTAAGCCTTTCCATTTAGAATACAGGTTGTTAAACAATGTAGTCTCACAGCAGTTCTTAGATCCTCTGCCAGATGCACAAACAGCATAGTTTCTTACCAGTGTAAGATGATAACAAACTTGTCTTGCTTTAAAAGTATTTAACTCCTTTTCAGTAGTAATTCAAATTAGAAAACTTATGTAATATGCACGTACCTTTCCTTGTAAAGAAACTGCCCATACTGATAAACGGCCAGGAGGCTCATCAGTGACTTCCCATCCTCCAATGGAGATGTCATTGAAAGGGTCTGGCAACTGGTCTGGGTCATCGTGTGACACGATCTGAAACAAGGGTAGGAAGATTGAGAATAGAAGAAAAGTGCTGCAGATGAGTTGGCTGATGGCTTAGTTTGTGCAGTGTGGATGGCTTTAAGTGTTGCTTGCTAAAATGGCGAAGCATGGAGCTTCTGTCTCTCATTGCAGGCTACTAAATACAGAGTGGGGAAACAGCTGGAGCAACATGGAGTCATTGTTTCAGCCCCCAGCTAAGGAAATCTCTGCTGCAGAACACTCCATAGAGATGTTCTTTGAATTGGAGAGATGGAGCATCATGAACTACAACTTTTGCACATTCTCAGAATGGAACAGAAATCATTAAAGAACAGTTATTCATACAGATAAAGGACAGAGCTGGTAAATGATGCTAAACGGGTGCTGTCTTGAAAGAGAATGCCTTGTCAAATAATCAGGTGAACTTAAACAGTTGGTTTGAAATTTGTAAAGGAGCTGAGCATCTCTATCTGCATTGGCATGAAGTGTGGCACCTTACTGCCACGGGTTCCTACGAAAAATCCCAGATTTCCACTTATGCTCACACGAATTACAAGGCTGGAAATCAAGGAATCCAGGTCCAAACTGGAGGGCAACAATAATCAACTATAAGCACAGGGGTATTAATTTGTGATTTCAGAAAAATCACTTCAGTTAATATGTAAAAGATCTCCAGAACCTTTGCCCAAACATCCCGTGATTTGTATCTCCTGTATCTGATCCACCTCCTGCGTCTCACACAAGAATTCCATTTCTTATCCTTTGTGTAGGTACTGGGGAAGTCTATGGCGTAAGTCCAGCCCTGCAAACAGAAGTTTTCTTTCATGAAAATCTGCAGCAAGGAAAAGCCTGAAATCTTTACTTGGAGGAATTCTGCACACGAGCCGTTCTTACAAACCCAGAACAAGTTTCTGTGCGTGTCCCAACAGCCTAATTAAACAGACCGGCTAATTCTATGAAGGATTTATGAATCATGTCCTAATTCCTCTGCATGATACGTACAGAACAAACAAGAAACAGTAAAGCATTTTGCTTTCTTCAAAATGATTATGAAAAGCAGTGATACCAAGCTGGCAGCAGTTCACGGCCCAATCCAAGGAGAAAAAACAACTTCTATAACCTTAAGAAGCCTTCAAACAAGATTATTACTCGTGTTGTACTGTAGTTGAGCTATCTCCCAGAAAGAAGCAGCTTTGGGAAGCTAAGCGCTTTCTATTTTCACAGACCTTTCTCCCACTTCTAAAAATGCCTTCTAGTTTACAGACTAAGGATTCCCAGAACAGATCTCTTTTCAGTATTGTTCACCTACCCCTTTCTCTGTTGGTTCCCCTCCAATATTTTCATCCACATACCAGTCAGACTCCCACTCCCAGTGTGGTGAAGGCAGTGTGAAGCTATCAAGCTGCTGATGCTTCAGCCCGCTCACATCGCTCCACTGCCAGCGGTCACTGGGCAGTAGTTTCTCACAAAAGCCCCCGACTGGATTCCAGCGCTGCCAGAAAACAGAGAAAATGTTTTACTCGAGGCCCCATCACCACAGTGGAATCTGCAAACCCCAACTGAATCACAAGCAATGAGTTTATTTTTAAACTAGATAAGAAGCAGATTGATTCTTGGGGTGAATGAGCACGAGTTGATGCTGTAGGGCTGCAGTTTGTGTTCTTTGGAAGAAGCTTTTTTAAAGTATCAGAGAAGGGCTGCTTGACTGCAGAGCTAGTCCCAACCAAGTAGTTTTCAGCTATGTAAATAGGAATGCCCAATGATATAGTTTACTGCTAACAGTACGTTGCTGATGTGTGACGCTGTAGCATTAGGATAAGTGCTGTGTAGATGGCACTGGGATTTCTGGTGTAACTCATGGGAGGAAGATGATTAGCATCTTGCCTACACTAGGAAAACAGCATCATTTCTGTGCCAGAAACCACGTCGAGACGGCTACATCAGTAAATGCTCCTGTACCTTATGTTACAAAGAGGATTTTTTTTTCCCTAAATCTGGCTTTAATCAGTTGTAGAACAGACAACTTGCTTGGCTTTTCACCAGCGCAGCTGTGATTCTTCTTTTTTCCCCCATAGTTTTGCCCATTATAGAAACACTGGTGAGGTTTGTCAGGTAATGCTGCCCTGCATGTTAGGGTACTACTGGAGTCTAATTCTGTTGTTGTTAGCTCTTGCAGAACACTTTCTTGTGCTTTCTAACATCTTGTTTTCCGTTTTTTTTAGGCTAGAACAAACAAAAGCTTACAATAACAAACCAAATAGCTTTTAAAGTTTTGCATTTCTTAAAGAACATGTTTCCATAGACAAGGAACATTCTTAAGAGAGTTGAAAGTTGTATCAGTGTTAAATTATGTATTAAATTAGTTTGTTATATTTTCACCTAGTTAATGTCTGTTCTCAGCTTACATTTATCCCTTTACCCCTTAGAAAGCTGTGAAATGTATTGAAGAGAATCCTCCTGTTTTATCTCTCAAATAACTTCTGGTTAAGTTAAAAAGAAAATAGAGAAATTTTCTTTAAAATACCATTTTAAAGACATTTTTTTCAAGTATCTTCCATTGAAAGGATCATCTTAATAACATTTTTAATACAAAAAAGCTGGAAATGGACTTTAATGGAGAGTCGGTGCCTTATCAGATAATTCACTGATACATTACAAAAATAGTATTTTCTTAAGAATAACGTGGTTTTTTTTGGCTGGAAGTTACATTGGATGTTTTTGTAAGGGAACTGTGTTTGTCACCCACTGCACTCATCAGTTCCCATCTGAAGTGGTGTGCAGTGTGCTGCAGCACCTGCTGCTGTTGCTTTAGGAAAGACTTTCCTTTGGGAATTAAAACACTGAAAGAGTAACCTACCTGGCACATACGTGCTCTTCAGAAACACCAGTTATACGATGAGAAAAATGTGCAGAGACAGCTGATCTAAGGATGTACCGTTGTTTGATTCTGAAGAATGCATAGCAGAAGCACCCATAATACTGCATACCTGATTCTCATAGGTTTCTTCCTGGTATCTGATGGGAACATCACCCGAGAACACGTAGGTGTACACCTGATGGTCACAGGCTATTCCCCAGCAGCACTGCTTGACAGCAGAGACCCGCTTGAATTCCAGCTGTGTGTCCTTACAGAGCTCCCAGTATTGGCCAACTGTAGGCAGAGTGTAAACCCTCCCAAAAATGTCAACAGCCCACAGGAGGGAACTGGACACGGCCATGTCTGAAAGGCAAAAATGAGCGATTAATGGAAATGTTAGCTCTGAAGAATGGGCCCCGTTCTGCTCTGAGCCAGCCCCAGTCAAATTACATGGGGAAAAAAAAGTGAAGAACAATATTTTAAAAACAGCCCCCGTGAAGCTGATGGCCGGGGCTCCGTCAGTCAGAGATGTGCATATAAACAACTTGGATGTTTCTGAAAATTCACACAGAAGACTTTGCCACTGGCACACTTGGCTGTTCTACGGGACCTCACCCCACAGCAGGACAGCTTTGGCAGGCTGAGGAAGGAGACAACACTGCAGTGAGACACAGCAGCACAAAGCCAGGATATCTCGCGGCGTCTCAGCATTCTCTAGGCGTGCACCAGCATAGCCACACAACTGCAAAGAAGAAGACGTGGCAGAGAAGTTCTTCGTAAGTTCTAACCCACGGACATCTCATTCCTTCAGTCAGATACTTTAGGTAATACCTACTGCTAACAGGAAACCTCTTTCCAAAACGTTCTGATACCACTTTGGGACCTAGCTTTTACTTCATGTGCATAGGTGTGATATTTATTGGGTGTACATGGAACTCTGCTTGACAGCACAATCAATGCAGAACCTGGAAACAGCCACAGCAGTGTCAGAACTGCCTGCTGAGTTCGTGAGGATGCCAGGGAGGAGCTTCAGAAGGTGGGAGGAACACCAAGACTCATCTGCTCTGCTGGAATTCATGTATTCCAGGTGTTGCTGCTGCCGAGTGCCTGCAAAGCAGGGTTCGGCAGGGAAAAAAAGGTAACAGTGAAAAGAAAATGTGTAGCAGCAGAGAATTAGTGAAGCCAGAAAGGTCAGAAAGGCAAAATTCTCCTGGTAGCTGCTATGAGGAATCCTCTAGTTTTGGCTTCTTGGTTGTTTTGTTTTGTTGCTGTAGCAGGGAGTATCAGTGCTCCGTGCTTTTCTGAAGCCCTGCAGCGCTGTTGCCGCAGTTCCTTCCCACAGGACACCCTTCTGAGGATCTCCATGTGAACTCTCACAGGGAAGCAGTAAGACAAAGAGAATGTCGTGTTTAAGAAATGGGAGTGAGAAGTGGGGCCTGTACGGCTGAGTTTACTCTGGACCTGCCTCTTCTGCTCTCTGTCTGCATTTCTACCTTGTTTAAAGGTAGAAATACAAAAAGAATGGAATGGAACAAAGTCAAGATGGGGTGGAAGTGATGTGGTATCACTGGGACAACAAAGCCCATGAAAATAAGGCAGTCAGCGTTTGCATTGAAAATCCTGCAAAGCAGTCTCTGTAACAGAGGAAAACATGCTTTTAGTCTTGAGCAGCCACGGCACAGCAAGTGGGGGGTAAAGCAGCACCGTGCTTAACGCTGTGATGATCCAACGGAGTCGGACGTTAAGGGAGTATCAAAGGAGGACAAACAGACACATGGAGGCCTCTGCTGGAGTGGCCAGCTGGCAGGCACAGGAGTACCCCGAACAGCTCTAAAAAACGAGTAACATTTCCCGGTATCCCAAAGATGAAGTTAGGACAACTACAGATGGGACGGAATGAATGCCGTCCATGCAGACGCAGCTGAATGAAGACATTCGAGGCACCTGAAATAAACGGGTTTCTGGATATCGTCCTTTGAAATTTTGAGACGGAGTGTTTGGAGGAGAACTGTGGGAAACGCCGAAGGAACGGAAGGGCGGCGGGCTGTGCCGCGGGCCGAGCCAAGCGCCGCTGGG
>JAOWBP010004330.1:10065749-10099166 GCA_028571105.1 Tragopan temminckii
GCCGCGGGTTCGGGGCTGCGCCGTGCTGGATTTCCTTTGCGCGCGCTCGGCGCTGGCGGAGCGGAGGTGCCGCCCGCGGGTCGGAGGCTGAGCGCCGAAACGTCCGACGGACGGCTGCGGGCGGGCGGTGCTGCCCTTGCCGTAAGCTCTGGTCGCTCGGGGCTGTCCCGAGCCCCGCGCCCCTCGGAAAGGAGCGGACGCACCTGTAGCGATCGCTAGAATACGGCGCTGCTCGGTGCAGTCCCACCTGCGACGTGACGCCGTTCTTGGTGTGGGTATTCGTGGTAACCTACAAAGAGTAAGCGGTAATAGGTTCAATTAATTTAAATTATTGCGTCTCTAACGTGCAGATTAACAGGGCGGGAGGAAACTTCAATTGAGGTTCCAATTTCATCCCATCTTCTTAATTGTACGTGCAGTAACAGCACACCTCGACATTTGCAAAGCGGCATCGAATCACCGAGTTGGAAATGCGATTCCTAGCCCACGGTGATGTAAAATTAAACTGCTGCTTAAGTACGTGGAAGTTTGACAGAGGACAACCCTGGCATCAAGAGACAAATAATTAAGAACTTTATTAGTGCTTTCCAGTCATTACTAAAAAAGAAAGAAGGAACACGTAGCCGTACTCTGTTGGGCCTGTCTGTGGGTGCTGTCTGAGCATTTCCATCAGCCGTGTGGTAGCAGACTTAACAAAAAGATACACTATAAATCACTGTGGGTGTTGGAGCTGACAGCTGTGAATAAGTACAGCTGACAGCTCAAATAGCTGTTCCATTGGCAGTATGCGGTCTAAATGTGTTAACGAATGTGTAGACTCAGCAGTTTGGGATTAGTTTAGCAAATAAATTACAAAATAGTGCTGTGATCCTGCAAAAAGCACAATGCCTGTGTATCCCTGTTCTGTGCCCCTTGTTAATACGTGCCAGGCCCTGTAGCTCTGTGTGGGGATCCTGCCTCTTCCCGAGAGAGTCATTCATCTCCCCCAGATTTATTCTTAGTGCAGTGTCAAGGAATGTGAGCAGCTGTTGGAGCATCACGGTGAGTGGAGATGGCTTAATAGTGGTTGTGTGTGTTTTGCAGACTCAGAGATTTCATAGTGGAAGGCAGTAACTCTGCACTAGCTCTGGCTATGGTTAAGAATACAGTCACTGAATAGCAATACAAATGTACTTTCATGCAGAACTCGAGATTATGAATGTTTTGCTTTATTTCATGTGTTTAACAGGAATGCCTAGGACTTGCTAGTAGCCCGGATCTGTAGTATGCATGAAAGAAAAGCTAGGAAGACAGGATGAGGAAAAGTCTAGACAGGTAATAGGATGTCAGCTATGAAGATGAATTACAGCAATACATCAGTTATTTCCCTCTTTACTCTTGATTGATCCTAAGTTTTGTAGGTCAGAAGTCTTACAGGAACTTTTCGTGCAGGGAACTGCTGAATGTTCTGCTTTCTGGAAAATGAAGAGGGTTCTAATTTCACTGATTGATTTATTTTGGATCAGGGCACTGTGTGAATCTTCTGTCCACTTTCTGTTCAGCAGCCTGCCCCAGCAGGGTGTTGGATCTCAGAGGAGAATAACAGAGCTGTACTTTGCCCATGTGTTTCTTTGTCTAGGACTGCAGTGCAAGGGCTGAGATGTTGTACAGAGAGAGAGTACAGAACAACAGCGACTGGAAAAAAATTATTTTCATGCATTTTCCTGCTTAATGTAATCTGGTTAGTCAAGGTCAGGACATTTAATTGTCAGTGAAACGGAGAGTGGTTTGTTTGTTGCTTGCATGTGAACTAGTCCAAGGCTCTTCTGTCATCTGACTGATTTCATTGCCAAGAACAAACTTTATTTCTCGTGAATATCCTCTGACATCCATCTTGTGCTAGGAGAACCGCCGTGGGTCAGATCCTTACCTGTTTTTTTAAGGCTTTGATATTCTAGTGAGTTATGCTGAGTGAGCATGTTTCTCAAGAAATATATTTCTTAATCTTAAGAAATATTGTTCAAATTCAGTGTTAATTTTTTATCAGTTTACATCAGTATTACTTTTGCACAATAATAGGAAAACGTCATGACCATATTAAATTTTCAGGTGTCCTGGATATCCCAGTGTACAAAGAACTAAATTAAACTGAATTAAAATGTTCTGAAATGAGACAAAAATTCTGTTTGTAACCATCGGGTGTTTAGAACGGTAGAGCACTATGTACATGTTTAGAGCAGCAGACAATTCTTGGCCAGTTCTGCAGTGCTTGGCTCCCTAACGAGTAATGGCAGTGGAGAAGGCATTAGGATGAATCAGTATAGAATCCATTTGTGGTACTGTCTGGTGTCTTCATGCTAAGAAAAGGAGAAATTTGGTGTACTTAAATGATTTTGCTTCAGTAATGAACACAGTTGAATCCAAGATGAATTTCTCAACTATTGTTATGTTATGATACAACTATGTAAGATACAAGTTGGGAGGGGGAAAAGGGCCTGGTATGTTTGCTGAAGATCCGATAACCGAGTCCTGTTTAGTAGGTTTTTTTTCCTGCACTATCACTATTTATAGAGACTTCTGAGATGAAAACAATGCAGTTTATTCTGAGTGTTGTCATTTGCAGAAAAGAGAGAAATGCATCAAAATGGCAGCAATGCCAAAGCATTCCAGCTTAATCCAGAGAGCTCATTGTTGACAGAACGCCCACGGGCGTCAATCACGGCCCTATAGAGGCTCTGATAAGACCAAGGTCTTTGAGAGATTATCACTTTTCATTTAAGAATTGACACATTTCAGTTTAGTGGTCAGAAAAACAGGCACGAGCACAGTATGTGATTAATTTTTATTGGGTATTTTTAAGGGAAATTTCTGGGAAAGCAGAGTTTAGAACAGAGTTAGTGGTCCACACAATGAAAAAAAAAATCAGTGTTTCATTATGTTTCTAATGCAGTGAGTAAATAACAGCCACTATCAAGATAAATGCAGAAAGGACTGCTGATTTTCAGGGTTTGCAGTTTCTCTTGCAGATTCATCCCAATTCTGTCTTATTTGGTCATTCTGAACCTTTAAGACTGCACCATTTCCTGAAATTCTGTGGAGAAAAAAAAGAATATGTGCAATAGAAATATTAAAATAAAATAATTGGGAATAAAAAATTAATGGCTTATCAAGAGATTTAGAATAGAAATGAATGGAAAACAATGTCTTGGTTTGTGATCAGAAGGAAAGAAACATAGAAAAGAAACGTTTCCTAAATTTCCTGTTTAGGCAGACAAATGTAGTCAAACAGCAGATGAAAAGACAGTGGTTTGTTGACAATTATAGGGAGTGATGAAGTGTTCGGGGTGGTTTTAGTCCTCTGCTCAGTAATGATTTGGAGCAAAAATAAAGCAGTGGCTAAAGCAGAGTTTGAGTAAGAAGTGAAGACCTTATTCAGAAGTTCTAAAAGTCAGTCCCCGTGTCTTATTACTGTTTGTGTTGCTTCAGCATCTGAGAAGTGCTTATTGGGCTGGCAAGCTAAAGCCAAAATCTCTGTGGGGTTCCCTGCAAGTGTTGTGTTTCTCAGTCAGGGACTGTTATTTGGAAGGTCTTTTCATCGTTGGCTTCTGTGCATTGAGTATCTGATCAATCCTGTTCCAGGAAGGCTCTATTAAGATACGGATTGCTTCATAAATCATGTGTGTTTATTCTGGCATGTTTCCTAAGGAGCTGTATTCAATTCCTTGCCAATAAGGAAGCAGCAGTTCCCAGCTCCTGGTGCAGGCAGTGGTTCCCTCTGCTCTGCCCTAAGGCCTCTCCTGGCAGGGCAGCTTGCTTCCCATGTGGGGCTGCTGCCCTGGGCTCCTGGCCTGTTTGGTGAGCATTGCTTCCTGTCCAAAATGAGACACAGAAGTGTGGAATTAGGAGATGGGGAGGTTTCTGTGCCGAGCAGCCATTCATCTGCACCAGCATTTCCTTGGAGTAGGTGCAGTGAGCTGCTTTCTAAAGGAGCCGTTCCTCATCTGATGGCTGATTTCCATCGGTATGCACAGAGCCTCTGTGGTGTCCTGGCTCTGGGGCAGTGACACTCAGTTATTCTGTTTTCCTTACACAAAACTGAAGGTGAATGCTTTGCAGTGAGCTCCTGTGAGCTGTGGGCAGCACTTCTGCTGGGGGACACTGCTGGAGGTGAGCGGATGGCAGTGCTGGTGGTTCTTTGCCCTGGTGTGTGCTGCTACGTGTGATGCTCCTGCTGCTTTACATCAGAGTGGGTGGGAGGAGAAACAGAGATCTGTTCCTTTTAAGCAGCTGGAAATTTATAGTGAGTGGCAATGAGAAGGTTCCTTAGGGCAGCCAGGTGTTGCTTTTGTTGTTTTTTTTTTTGACTTGCTTGTGCTTAAGGAGTTGCAGAGATAAACCTGTACCATCAGGGACTGTTTCTGATGCAGGTCAGTATTGGAGGGCTTTAAGCAAAGTCACTCCAGGAATCTTAATGATCCACCAACATAAAAGGGAATTGCAAATCATTAGAACCTTCTTCTGTTTATATAGAATTTAATACCTTCGGCCCCAATCTTGCCATCCCCGTCATGGTCTGCAGCTGCCAGGAAAGTCTTGGTTTCAGAGGCAGTTAGCACTCTTGCTCCACACTCAAATCTCTGAAGGAAATACCTGGAAGGAAAGCACCCTTTGTTACGGTTGTCACATAATCCTGTTTTTGCTGGCTGTATGATAAAAAGCTAAAAGGTAAAAAGGTAACTATCTGTAAACAAATATTTGCCATGGTAGCCAAATCCTCCAAACACTGCTTTGTTTGATGAGCTACGTCTTCCTCGTGTACAGTTCTGCTCTGTAAGTCCAGACCTGCTGCACTGGATTCTGCTGTTACCAGAGTCCAGCCCCAGGAGGTTAAGTAGAAGGGTGGGCATCTCCTGCTTTGCTCTTTAAGTATGGGGGTTATCTACTCAAATACACTGCTGACAATCTACTGAGGGTTTTACCAATGTTTAGCATAACCTGAGGCATCCCTTTATGGAAAAGTTTTAGAAAGAAAGAAGTGCTGATTTTTGGATAGTCTCTTACTAGTCAAGGTAACAGAAAATCCTTACTTGAGCTCATCTTCCTCAATAAAGCCACTTTGATCATTGTCGAGAATCCGGAAGATCTCCTTGAGCTGGCTACTACTCTTTTTAGACATCCCACTGATCTGAAAGAATTTTTTGGGACTAAAGGAATCTGGAGCTGAAAATAAATTAATAAAGATATTAACCCCAGACCTCTGTGTTCACTGTCCCTAGATGGTCTGAGGATGCTGCTTCATTACAGTTCAATTGTTCCAAACATGAACAGTATGTAAAGGCTGACAGGAAATGGATGTTACCATCCTGCACAGCACCCTGCCACACACCAAGGGAAGCCATGTGGGGATGGGATACAAACTCACACCACCCCCATGTAAAGATCTCCTGAACAAATACAGACTGTGGCAGCTACAGGAGAGACTACAGAAGTCTGATTACGTGTGTGCTTGTTCAGTATTCCTTTGGGGCTGAATTAGACTTGCAATGTGTTGCAGAAAATAGTACATTTTTAGCAAGTTAATTGTTTTCTCACCTTGGCAGTCCCGCAGAGCAGCAGCAATATCAGAAGGGCTTAGAATGTCTGTGAGGCTCATTTTAAACCTGTTAAGAAGTATATTGCAATTACATTTATGAAATGCAAACGCATTTTTTCCTGTGGCTTAAGCACTGTATGGCTGACTGAAGACTTCCAAAGGCAGATGAGTCCAATCGATCAGTCTGAAATTGCTGCTGTTACTCAGTAAATTAGAAGATTTAGTACAGTGCTTCTTTAAAAATAGCAATGCTGGAATGATGCTTTTTCATGAGATGGATTACAGAAATAGTGTTGTGAGTTGACGATCAATCTTTTAACCTATTTTGTATCTACTACTTGCATGCTGTTTAAGTACATCCTGTTCTTTAATTCAGTATTACCATCAGTCTAATAAGCAGTCTTACTGGAACGCAAGGCATTGGACAATACCAATAACAGCATAGGCAATGGGAAAAATAAGCCAAGAAGGTTTCTTTGTTTTCTCCCCCAACAGCTCTGAAGTATAAAAAGAAATCAGATACTTATCTATGTGAGGTCCGTCCGCACAGAATGCCAGGAGTTCAGCTCAAAATCTTACAACGATGGTTACTGTACTTACTACCAGTGCAGCTCTGCACATCAATTTCATTTAATTCATCTCAAGTCACCTGCTCACCTTTTTGGTTTTCTCAGCTAGGCCAAGGAAAAATAGCTGAGGAGATCAGGCAAAGTAGTCTTGTTGGCTCTGGCTGTCACTCTGACTTATAAAGGATTCAAAAGGTGACAATAACCACTACTTGGGTTACTGCTTCATGGATCAAATGTTTGATTTGAGACCTAGCTCAAATTTCTTCCTTAACTAATTAAACTTCTCTTTCTATTTATATTCTAAGATAACACCAACAAGAACAGTGTTTTTAATAAATCCACTTGTGCTTAATTAAGTACAACTCTGCCATCAAAACATAGCCTTTCGGGCCCCAGGCGTACTAAAGGTTTTCAGTTAACCCCTGGACCTTGGGGCAGCTCACTGCAAGAAGACTCCAGCAGTCAAACCCTTGTGAAAAGAAACTAGTTTGGTTTCCTTAAGCCTGTTCATGCTTTGGAGAGCATAGAGGAAGGTGGGGATGAAAGATCTGAGGCGACAATTTGCCATTCTGACAATGATAACTTGTCATGAGGAGGAGGAAACTGGTGTAATTTAGGGGGATCTGTCTCCTGTAAGCTTCATTTCCTGACCGTGTTCTGCATTGCTGTACCCAGGCAGGAACAGAACAGAAGCCTGTGTCTCCACGGGCAGCAGAACTCAGCAACTCGGTCATCTCCTTGACTGTGTTCCTTGGAAGACTACGTATAACTAGATGGCCTACTTAATAATTTATTTTGAATATTTTAAATTATACAGAATCAGTAGCAGACTTACTTGGAATTGCAGGAATCAGACTTTGCTCTATTGGAGATAAATATATGTGCAGCTTGCAACGTGCACTCACTGTATTTCCCTACTGAGAAATTGAAGTTGCAGGTGTGTAGTAGTGGATTTTTTTGTTCAAGTGTATTTCAAGGCCCCGAATTTTAGAGGAAAAAAATTAAAGCTGGGAACAGTGGGTATGAGGTTTTCCTCCTCAGACTGTAGTAATTCTCATCCTGGCACATACATTTTGGCATTCCATTGTGAATTTTCACCTTTGTGATCATCATGAGTCAATACAGGATTTCATAGAAGGTTTTCGTGGCTGTTCTCTTTGACATATTTTACTGCCAAGATGTTTTTCCAGGGCAGTCTACATAAAATCTCTAATGGCACCCTTGATGTTAGTGAGAGCACATTGCTGCTCCTGGTCCCAGTAGTAGCAGCCTTCCTTTATTTTTGTTTGCTTTGTGTAAACGTTTGACTTGCCATAATACACTGATTATTACAGGCTAATGAGGATGAAAAAATGATATAGAGGAAAATAATGAAATTGAGGTGAGCTCAGACTCAAAATACATCTTCAGCTTATTCAGGTACCGTGTTAAAACCTGAGTGCCAGGTGCTCTAAGAACAGCACCTTGTTAGCTCACCTGCTCTGCAATGGAATGCAGGACTCTGTACTGTTTTGCATTCTCAATATTAATTGTGAAATTGTATTCACAGTATTAATTGCAATGCATATTGTATTGAAGTATGATGTTGAATAGAAGTGAGCAAATTGCTACAATATGTTCACTGTTATTGCTTGTGAAGGGATCTTTTAACGTCTGAAATTCAATGCTGACAACAAGACATGCTTATCTTGTCTGAAAGATGATTTACAGAAGCCTAAAACAGCTGAATTTCAGAATCAAGTTGATGTCACTGTATATCGATACAGGTGGGACTCTAGGGTTACCAGCATTTATTTACTTATTAATGACACCGCATCTGAAGTACAGGTTTCCCTCTGCTACGATTAGAATGAAATCATCAGGAATGAGTATAGTGTGCAAAGGGATATTTCAGCTAAATAACTCATCGCCCAGCTCCGCTGCCTGCCTCGCTCCCCTGCTGCAGGGCGTGTGTTACGTTGGGTGATTGCAGTCCCTGTGAGGGTTCGAAAACAGATCTGAGAAGAAAATTTGTGGAAGATCATATGCAGGCAACATAATGCTGTGGAAAAAATGCTTCTTATTCTACAAGAGGAGCTGCTAGGTAGCAAGCAGATAACAACCATCTGATACAAAATCCAAGTACCATTTCCAGGAATGTTTAACATTTGTTCCTACAAAGAAAAATTATTAATTTGCTGCTCTTTTGTTTGCTTTTGCTCTGCTAAGAACTTCTGAAGGTACTGATGAGTTGTTCTTCCTAAGATTTATGTACTTGCACCACTTCTCTTTTTTTCCCTCTCCAGGTGTCATAGTTTGTAGTACTACAGGACTATGAAAGCCCTTCTGTCTGTTTCGTTCCTTCAGAGCTCAGCTCCTGGCGATGCAGGTGTTGAATACAGAGTTTTCATATCAATAAGCTCTTGCTAGGAATCTTCTACTTTTCGCTTTGAAATTTGTTTTCAGTGTGTTAAAAACAATGTATATTTTTCTTTTTCCAAGTCAAGTCCAGTTAACTAATAAGCAGTGGGACTTTGTGTTTTAGTAAATGGTTGGCAGGCTGGGGGCTAGCCTTGTACTCTTTCTGTTCTGTTTGGTATGAAGTACAGAGTGTTAACTGACAGTGGCAACCAACCAAAGACATGACTTACAGCAGATGCAAAGGAAACATCAGCACTTGTCTCAGGTGAGATCAGAGGAGAGGTGTCAACCTGAGAGCAACTACAAAAGTGTAAAGGGATGCTGTAGCAGCTGTTCTAAAACCCATACAGCTCCATCTCTCAGCTCTGGTAGTGTTAGGGCTAGAACAATTGTGCTGTGATCCTGGATAACAGATTCTGCCTTTGTAATGAGCTTGGAAGTAACTAGAAGAGCCTGTGCGGGTGATCATTAATGCTGTTGTCTCAGTGGTGGTGGCAGAGGATCTTAGCGTGAATATTGCAGGAATCACTGAAGTCTGCAGCTCCACTTGAGATGCTGTACCTTGTCACTCCAGGTACACTCTTCAGTTGTATAGAAAAAATTATAGAATCCAGTCTGAATGCTTGCTTGTGCCGCAGTCATCACCATATTTCATGTAAAGGTCTAAGATAATGGTGTAGTGTTTTTTTTAAATGTTTTATTGCACAGTATTACAACAGGGGTTGAAATCCGGGCCTCAGAAGCCTCAGTGACAAAGCTTTCTTTCCCGAGGCGCAGGATGCGTCCAGCAGCACTGCGGGGCTGAGCTGAGCAAAGACAGGCATTCTCATGGGTTTGCAGCAGCATCTCGTGTTCAAGTCCTGTCTTCACCGTTCTGTGTAAATGAGATTGGTTTATACTTGAAAACGATAGCGGAATGATTAACATAACTGATTAATAACATATCTAATTCATAGAGACTTTTCTTATCAGTACTTTCCCCATAGAAAGCAGTCCTGGAAGATCTGTGGCACTGTTATATATGCTATGTGTTTGTCTTCAGGTGGGCTTGCAAGTGCATCTGTGACTCAGTAACAGGTTTTTTCACTCTGACCCTAAACACAATTGCCCAAGCTGTTTCTGACTTCTGTCAGCACAGTAGGTAATTTCAGATGGACTGATCTTAGAAAGTGTAAGTGTTCAAATTTTCTATGTATTTTCAGAATAACTGTGCCCTAGGGTTAACGGCTGTGAAAGAGCCTGGGTGCTGCCTTCTGTGGTGTGTAACAGATATGCACAGAGGTACTGTTCTGTTACCTGAGGCCTTACATGTGGCTGTATTTCACCGTGACCTGCAGAATACGAAGCCATAGTGATAAAATAATGTAAATGGAGTAAATGGTATTGAAGCATTGAAGTGATTTCTGTTTACCACCTGTCCTCAGTGATGTCAGTGGGATTTCTGCCATTAATTTATAGCAGTAGAAGGGTGCACAACCTTTAATAATGTATAAAGTAAAAAATGCCCTATAAATTAGTTAATCGTATCGTAAATAATCATCAAATGTCACTTGTTTAACAGACGTGGCCGTCTGAAGAAGGGGAAGCAGGTGTCCGGATTCTGCAAGGCACTTAAAATGTGTGCATAAAGCATGTAAAGAAATCAGATAGACAGAGGTCAGCCATGTGTTTAAGGACTGGTGGAGAGAGCTGGGTGAAACATCTGCTAAAGATGGGACAGTCTCAGTCCAAACAACTTAAGGGTCTGGAGAGCGCGGTTCACGTGAGGGGACCTGCTTGGGATGTGCAGGTGGTCGTGCAGGGCTCCTTCTAGTCGTGGCCTTACAGGCACAGCCCAAAGAGCTTTCCTACAGCAGAAGATAGCAGGCGACTTTTGCCAGTGCCGGATAGCTGGTGTGAGTGAAAGAGAACGAGTGTGTGTTCTGGTAGACAGAAACTGTTTTCTCCACTGATCTGCTTAGTGGTGATGCTGAAAGGAGGAAAGGTCTAAAACCCTAATGAGCCAGAGTGATCACTGAAGCTGATATCGGACCTAGCCTGTCATTAATTTTTCAATGTCCTTAATGGAATGGTAAGTGGTGAAATGGCCATAGATTTGTATAGACCTGGCACAATAGTCGGCGTGGAAGTAAGTGTGGTTAAATGAAGGAGATGCCTGATAACTCGAAAGTTATCTGAGCTGTCTGTGCCTTTCTCTCTGTCAGCCATTAATCTTAGTACAATGCTTGAAGATCTTCAGGTGAACCATATTATGTGCTGAACATATAAAACATATCAGACAAGTGCACAGTGTTATCTGACATCAGTGACAGCCTTTGGCCTTGCAATCACACTGCAGGTATTATTCCTCAGTTCCCTATGTGTATTGCTCTCCTGAGATGACACTGGAATTGTAAATGTGAGTTGGCTTAATGGATGACTCTTTTTTCACTGTTCAGGAAAATTGTACAAAATGAGGGCCTGCTTCTTTCATTAGAGCTAATGGAGAGGTATATTTTGGCTAATGTACAAGGCATGAACAAATTATTCAGTATTCTTTAAAGCCATGTAGCTTTCTTTAATTTTCTGCAGTGTGGTAATTTCCTCAGCCTTGTTTTGAAGTTTTCTTGCTTCCCTGTAATGTCTTATCTTAAATGTGCAATGCATCAGTACTGTTGTAGCACTGGCAGATAATTTTGAAATGAATATTTTTGATCTGCGAGTACTGAAACATCTTAAATAGCTCCAAAAAAAGCCACGTGAGGCGGTCACACTGATTTTTACAAGATTAGTGCCCATAGAAAGACTTTTCAAGAGCTCCAAGTCTTTGTCCTTTCCAAATCATAAGAAACAATTATTTCAATTATTTATTTATTTTTAAGGATGTTTGGGTATCTGTTTATTTTTATCATATATGTGAATCTAAAAAGAACATAAGGACTGTAAGATCTAGTTAGGTAATGAGTTAGCAATTAGTTGACTTCTGTAACTTTTGATTGCTGTGTGTGCTGTGATGAAATTGTAACAGCATCACCACGCTCTCACTTTTTCAACAGAATCCTAATGGAGTCAGTGCACAAACCAGATGAAATTCAATTAATGAGAACTGTCCGCAATGTTGCACTTATTTCCTCTTTCCTGCTTGCTATTTAATCTGCCTGTAAAGAAGAAATGATTGATTTCCTAATGAATTTTTTTTATGTTGCTCTTCATTTTATTGGGCTTTTCTCACAAGTTTTTATGCCTTTACTTTCACAACTGTGTGAGTAGCAGTTAATACTTTTTACATTGATCATACAAGAATTCATTTTGGCAGAAGTTTTGATATGAGTGAGAGATACAGCATCTCTGTTCTGGCTCTGTATGCAGCCCTTCATGACCCCTACTGGAAGAGAGGAACGCTGGGCTCTTGGCTCCTACCCTGTGCAGCTCTTTCTCCTGTGTTTCTCTGAGCCATGGTGTATAACTTGCTAAGTACAGCTACTATGCTGGATTTGGATAGGAAAGGGCTTTGCACCTGGGATTTGCCATTGCAGGGGTTCAGGTGTCCTCAGTGGATCTACCAGGAAGGTATTTATCCTCCAGGTGCAAACTAGCACCACAGACCTTCCTTCTGACCTCCCCCCACCCTGCTCCGAAGTTCTGAGGCAAGGGAGCTCTCCTTTGGGAAAGAAAAAAATTTAGCATTCTGCGTTCAGGGATAATTTAATCTGGGAAAGTTGAGTTATAAACAGAAGCGGACAGATGGGAAACTAGAAATACTCCGACTTGAATTAATTCAAACGGAATGCTGCTTTAACTTCTTGTAAGTGGAACAATAGTGCCATCGGGTGGACGTGAACGTGAGCTATTCCAGGGAGGATTTTGAGTGTAGTTCCAATTCAATAATCTGGATTCATCTTGATCCATTTAATCTTATATTACAATTAACATCTTGATTAGCAGAAAGTCCTGCCATTTAAGTAGCATGTGAAACATAATCAGTTGCATAAAGAGAGGCATAAAAACATACGGAGCATTAAATACATGTCTTGAATATACAAACATAGTGTCACTGCTACCAGTCAGCATAATGGGGTTTTATACCCAGATGTTTTATTAATTCAAGTTGTTTACAACAGATGCTAGCTGTTTATGCAAATGCTGAAAACTAAATGGCCTGCAGAGATGATTTTAACTTCTCCTCTTGGCATTTTTAACATTCACATGAGTGGAGTGGATTCCAATTCGGTCTCCCAGTGGTATAGAGTCCTTCTGGTTAAAACATTGGGGAGCATGGTTTAAGTAGTTTTTGCACTAATACATATGTTTTCCAGCAAAGTGAAATCACTTGCCAACAACTGTTTGTGACAACATAAATAATAGACTTGCAATAGGAACGGTTGTTTATGTGGGTATCTTGGTGTTTCTCTTGACTGCTTGTTAAGATTTGACCAGGGCTTGAAACTCTGAAAAAGAAAGACAAGAACAATAAATTGAAACCAAATTTTGTAACTGCATGTTCAAAAACTTACTTTCCGAATCTCTTAATTAACTGACCTGATAATCACTCCTAAAATGTTTAACACTGTGTACTGATAATAATAATAGGTACTTAAGACAAATATTGCATTGTCATATTGCATCAGTAGTTTAATGATAAGAAGTAGCAAAATTAAATGCTAAGAATTTAAAAGTATAAATTTGGGTTCCATTCATACAGAAGTCTACGTAGATGAAAAAGTGACTGACCACCCATGGCTGAGGGCAGAATCCAGACCCACTCCTATGTTAGATCCCCTCCATGGTAGAGAACAGAGCTGAGCACCTCGGAATCAGATCCATAACTACCAGTGTGTGGAGCATGGCACCTGCCCTGAGCTAGGAAGTCCCAGCGGTAAATGCTACTCTGTTCTGTGAAGGGACTCTTACCATCCACTCCAATTTTGCCATCTCCATCACTGTCTCCTGCTGCCAGGAACTCCTTGGTCTCAGCATCAGTCAGAGTTCTGGCACCAGCTGAGAAGTTCTGCAGGAATAGTCTGTTAAAGATGAGAGGAAAAAAAGAATGAGATGTATTCAGTAGTGGAAGTGTTTAGAGTGAGTTCTTGGTAATAGCTGTACAATTCCACGTCTGATTCAATCCTTGAGACTATTTCAAAAGCTCTTTCAGAAATCCTGTCTAAATCAGTGGAAAAATTTCTTTCTTCAGTGAGAGTATGAGATGGAAAGGAGGAGGGTGTTGCATCATAATATGTAGAAGTCCTCGATGTCATTTTAGTTTAATTGGATTTAAAAAGCAGGACAAAAATGGACTTCTTTTAGAATGAGTTCCCTTCCCTCCTGAGTTATCTTCCTTCTTCTCTCCTGGGACATAGACTCGTAAGAGTGGCAAGAATTTTGATAACCTTGTTTTTTAACTTCAAAGAGAGGAGAATATGATCTGGAAGATAGTATTCATATGATAGAGGCAAAGATGAAGAAAAATAGCTCTTTGAATTCAGTTTAGTAAGAAAAAAATGGCAATAATGAAAAGCAAACTCCAGCAGCACTGCTATTTTTGTCTTCACAGCCTGTCAGTTATCCCCACATGAAGGAAGCGTTCTCAGTTCTGTGCAAGAGTTTTCTCGTTGTGACCCACTCTCTCCTTGGAACTTCTTCAGCACAACCTTGTACACATGTGCATGCACACACCCACATACAAGACTGATTACATTCTAGCATAAAAAAATACAGCTCAAAAGGGAGTATTTCTGATCTTATGCTGCATTTTGAGACAATAAAATGGCAGGCTTGTTGGTAACGCATTTTTTTAAATTTACTTACTTTAGTTCATCTTCCTCAATAAAACCACTCCTGTCTTGATCGAGAATCCCGAAGATTTTGGCCAGCTGGTCTTTGGACTTGGAGTTCAGACCCACTTTGACAAAAAAGGTATTGTAATTGAATGAATCAGCAGCTGAAATAAACAGGGAGAGCTGAAGAACTGGAACCAAAATAGAATTATTCAGTTTTCCTTCAAAAAGCAGCAAACTGTTCTGCTAGGGTCATTACAAACCCTAGACAAAGCTCTTTAATCAATTAATTCAGATTCATGGGATATATCCACCAGTGGTTTCTCAGACCTAGGAAGAAAAATACTGTCTGTGGTGCTCACCATGCAGGAACGTATGAATACATATTTCACACAAACATAGATTCACAGAACTTGGTGAAAATTTTGCTCATATTGAAATGGATTTCATCAACATTCTCTGAAAAAATCAGGCTTTCAACCTGGGTAGTTTGTTTCCACTTAAAGTTGCACAAGTGAGGTGGTTCCCTGTCCCTTGGCTGGCATAGATCACCCTGCCTTTTTTCGTCTCTGATAAAACAGTGATGGCTGTAATGAGTAAAGAAACATAACGAGAGCTTCTCGTTCTTCATGCACTGCACATTACTTACCTGGTCCATGCCTTCAGCCTTTGCTATTCCCATAGGAACTGTGAAGTTGTGGTAGTGGGGAAAGAGGACTTTGATGCATACACTGGAAAGCTGAATTTAAAAGTTAGAGGTTACCTTGGCAACTCTGTAGGCCAGCAGCAATTTCAGCTTCTGTCAGGATACCAGCAAGAGCCATGTCAGCACTGCTGCAAAACAAAAAACAGCACTGGGTAGAGTTTGTATTGATCTCCTCCATCATCCTTTGCTGCTGCCTCGTGTGGGCAGCCAGGTTTGATGAGTGGGACAGTTGCAACACAGGTCCCAGCACAAACCAAGGGAGCTGCCCTTGGCAGCAGGAGGAGGCTGTTCTGTCCTGTAGTTCAGACACACAGCACATCTGCCTTGGTGTTGTCTATGTTTTGAAGTGCATAAGCTGAGGACAAAACCAAAAGTATTTATAGAATTGCATGAGATATGGAGATCTCCTGTTACTTCTACGCATTTTTTGTGTGGATTCTTGGGATGATTTCAGAAGCCCTGAGAAGAAAGGTTCATTTCACCTTGACTCTTAGTTTTCCCAAGCCAAGCACGGAAACAGCTTTAAGGAGGTAGAGGATATGCAGAGTCCTCTTGACTTGATTCCTTTTCAGATGACAGAGATAATGACTTATATAGACCTTAGTTAAGTCCTCTCGACCTTTTACGGAAGTCCTGGAGCCACGTGATGGCTCGGATACCCTGGGGGATAAGTTACTGTGGCTAACAAAACCTGCTAGCTAATCAGATTGATATTTATATCCCAAAGGGGTGTGCATAGTGTTTTAGACAATATATGAGGTTCAGTGCTATACAAAGTAAATGGTCTCAGCTTGCACTTATTTTTAGTCTAGTGAGTGATTTTTGAGCTGTGAGTGAACCTTTTTGTAAAAAAAATTGCTTAAATGATAGCTACGGATGGACATCCTCAGAGACTTAGACTTTTAAGAGCTCAGTCCTCATAGCAGTTACCCATGAAGCATTACTCTTGCAAAGACCTTAATAATCTTCAAACAATACTAATGCTGAGATGCATTTTCTCAGTATTAATTCATTGCGTGGTACACATTTTAAATCATGATAGTAAAAGTGTCCATTTATAGATTGAAGGTTGTCACTCATTCAGCAGCCCAAAGCAGTATGCATCAGTAAAAGGCAAGGAGTGAAACTGAGCAATGGAATTGGTAATATTTGGTTCTTCTTTCCTTAACTGAGAAGGTAAACTTCCACAAGGATTTGAACAGTGGCTGAGCACAAGCTGCAGCTTTTCTCTTGCTGGGTCCTCCATCCAGCTGCGTTATGAAATCTGTTAGAACTCAATGGTCTTGAGAATGGCTGAAATTACAATAGTGTAAAAAGCCATGAGGTGAACATTGCACACCCACACATTTATAGATACGCACAGAATATTGTTGTAGGTCTGGAGAGTATTTGAGTAATGCTGTTACATATAAAATAAATCCTAACTCTTGGTTGGCGTAACATAAAGCTGCTGTCTTTTCCCTCAAGAATTGTGCACAAAGTTTAGTTTTTCTGGATAATTTCTTTAAGACATGAACTCTTACAAGAAGTGCTGACTGCATTATTCTAAACCTGTGCTGCATTGTAAATTGAACCTGGTGAAAGCAAAGCTTTCTGGGCTACATAGAATCAATGGAGCAAGTTACTTTTAAAGTCTCTTTATCCTGAATGCATCAACTTAACGATCCAGTCTTTCCATCTAGGAATCTATCTTTGATTTTGGTCAAACTCCTGCGTAATATGTGAGAATATGGCATGAGATGAGAGAGCATCTGATAATCATGCTGGAGTTGCTGAACATTCAAGGAGTAGTTTTTTGTCAAGGGGCCACGTTAAAGTCACAATGCACTTATTGATACAATTTCTTGAACGTTTGCGTGGCTGAACAAAGCTTGCCTGTAGATGGCACCAAAGACAGTTACGTGCAACCATGAAATCTTTCATCTTGGGGTGAGAGAAAACGTCATGAAAACAGGTGCGCAGGTGTGCATTCACAAGCAAGGGATAGAAGAGAGGGGAACAGATGTTTAAAAGAAAAAATGTCTGATCTACAAAATCAACCGAAAGACTGAAATAACAACAAAAAAAGAAAACTTGGAGATGCTCTCAGGGGACCTTCCTTTAGTGATAATTAGGCAGAACAGATTATTTCAGCTACCTAACAAAACCAGGCTTTACTGTGTATATTTGTATGCTGGCTAAATATTGCAGTCTGTCAGGGAGATCACTGCAAACAGATCAGTTTGTTGTGAATCTCAGGAGTTAGGGAGGAAGTTGCTGTCTGGGAAGTACCAGGAGATATGTCTGGGTGTGATGAAGCCAGTATGATTCCTTCCTTCTGAGTTGGATATTTGTCTATTTTTAATTGGACACAAATTCCCCTTTCAGCCATAGGTCAGTAATGTCTTTGCAGCTGCAGGGGAAGCCATTGGCTGGGAGTAACTTCTTTGCTCATGGTAACTGATGTGGTAATCAGAGTTTCTTTTCTGGAGCTTGATATACGGAAGCTCTGATTTTCTTGCTTTCTTGAGTGTCAGACGTGCTGATGAGCAAATCTAAAGTTCTGGAGCAGCCATATCCCAACTGAAAGAGAGTTTTTTCCATAGACCTTCCATACTGAAAGTATGTTATCTGTGTGTGCTTGCAAGCAAAAGTAGTGTGGAAATTCAGAATTTCAGAAAGCATGAACACTTTAAATTAGTTCAGATTCCACAACATCCATTTCTTAAGTGTTTTCAAAAACACACACAACTAAATATGAAAATGCTAAGTACATAGAATCATAGATGTCAGTTCAGGGATTCAATCAGGATATATCTATTTCAGTAACCCATTCCAGGAAATGAATCCAGGCTTGGCCCCCTCTGCCCACACTGTTTGTGTGAAGAGCTCTAGGCGTCTCTGATGGTGCTGCATCAAAGATTTTCCGCATGGGCTGGCTGCTAACTCAAAGGAGAAACTTTACCGTCTGTGTGTAATGAATGTTCTGACATCCCCTTGCCCTTTCTGTGCTCTCTTATTCCTCTAGTTAGAAAATGAATGCCAGATTTTGAACAGTTAGAGAGCTGAAATTGAATCCAAAGTTTACAAATGGCTCTAGACTGGGATTTTCCAGAGGAACAGTGGGGTGGTAAAATTGCTTGGAGTTCCTGGAGTTCTCTGACAACATGAAGATACTAGGGGGCCAATTTCCACTAAATATCAGACAATTTTATCTTTGCAGGATGGCTCTGCTCCTTTATCCCTTCTTTATCAGAACAAAACAAGATTTGATTTAAGAGAGGTGGTAGATTCAGAGGCTGGAGCAACAGGTTGGATTTGGGGTACTGGGTTCCAAACCCTGACTGACCATTTCCTTCTATGAGCTTGTATAAGAAGCAAATTTCTTTGTATTGATTTCCCACTTAAACAAATTGCAGTAAGTCTTCATTTCGCAAGAGGTATTGGGAGGATTAAAGATTATACTGCTCCTACAGGGTAATGAGAGCACTAGGTATGCAGCAGTGTCCTACAACTCACAGTCTGTGGGCTCAGTAGGACTCAGATCTGCTGCTCACGTTTTAGATTGATCTCTAGTTGTCTTAAGTAAAACATACAAACAACGCTTCTTTTATCCTAGGAATTAAGAAGCAGCATTATTCTGGATAGAATGGAATTGCTCTAGAAGCTGAGAACAGATTACCAGTGTGATGCACAGGGTGTGGTTTAGTGGTTTCAGATTTGATGTAGTATAGACAATTTAAAGTAGAAGATTGGATTTTAAGTGTGTATCCATCAGTGCTTTATTGTTGTACTTTATTCATGAATGCTCAGTGCTGAGGATTGAATCCTTACTTACCAGATTGATCAGAGGGGTGACAGAGCCTCCGTGCCTGCAGGTACTCAAACCCACCTTAGAGCAGCGTGCTGTAAGTTGGCCTTCTGGGCAGGGGGGTGAACCACAGGCCTCCAGAGGTCCCTTCTGGCACAGATTACTCTGTGACCCTATGCCTTTGTTGTGGTAACATTGTGGTACCACTGTTTGCCTCCTTACTACTTCAGGTGGCATCCACAGAGACGTCCAACGAGCAGAGGTTTTCTCTAGTGCTATTGCAGTGTGTGGTTCAGAGAGAACTCCTTGCTACTCCCTAAAAAAACTGAAGGCTGGCACTGGCTGAGTTGAAATTAATTTAAATGCGCTTTCCAAGAAAATTTTACATTAGGGATTTTTGGATGAATTTCTGCAGTTCTGTGAATGAATGACATAACCTTTCCTTTTACGTCTTTTGTTTGCTTTATTCTATGGCATTATGCTACAAAATGATATGCATTAAGAGACTGTTGATCCGTGCCTTGGCTGCATTGCCTGGAATGGAGCATAAAGTTTAATCACATTTTTTCAGATGTCTGTATAACCAATAGCTGTTGGCACCTATGTAGGTCTGTCTAGTGCCATAATTGGTGAAAGTAGGCAGGGTGAGAGGCATTCCTTTCATTTCTTAATGCTTCTGTCACGTAGCAGAAAGAAATTTTTGCTTTTGATGCAAATGATTCTCTTCTATTTCAGTTCAGCTCTAAAAATGTGAATGTTAGTGCCAACACAAGAGTTAATAGGGGTCAAACATTGTTTTTGCTGAACAGGCTGTGAGCTTTGTTTTAAATTCTAATTTCTTATCAGTGAAGTCGCTGGATGGCTTTGATAAAAATTTAAACCCGTTTTGTTTCCAGGAATTACTGTATGAAATGGATTTTCTCTTGAACAAAGTTCTGTGTTTTACATGAAGTTGCACTGTACACGAGAATTGCCTCATTCTCAGAAGTACTTAATTCCTCCTGGTGGCAACAGAAGGCAGTGGTGTGCAATTGTTTAACACCTCTAAAGTACAAGATAGGTCGCTCTCTACATATGGACTTGCATTTCTTGCGTTCCACATGAGACATTCAAGTGTGCAAGAAATAAAATGTCAGGCTTGTTACTTATTTATTGTGTCCACCCTCTGCTTGTGAATTAGTGAGGTGAGGTTTTAGTGGTTAGCAGTGCAAAGAGCTGATATCTGTATTATATCTGTATACTGTTGCAGGTCTGGATTGCTCTGCATTTTTTTCTTCAGCGTTCAGGAAAATGAGAAAAAGGAACCAACAGAGTGTCATCATTATGCAAAATATTTCAGTGCTGTAATTAACAGCAGCTATAATTTAAACCCAGATTTAACATCAAAGGCTTTGGGGATAGAATTAGAATTTATATTCATTATGATTCTGCCAAGGCTTCAGTGAATCTGATTGCTGGAATTCCTCTTTTGCATTGACAGCCTTAAATCTGATGAACAGCTTTCTTACATGCCTGGGCTGGGTGAGCTGTGCTCGCCTCACTTAATCACGTCGCAATTCATGGAAATGCCAACGCTGAGTGTTACATAAAGCTGCAGAAGGCTTTGTTTCTGCTCTTCTTCGAAACAGCTGCCAAATTATGTTTCAATTATCACCCAGTTTCAGCGGGGAGAATTAAAATGACAGGCTACTGAGCTGGAACCAAGTCTTGGTAGATGGGAAAAGTCCCGACTCAGTGTTAGTGGAGAAATGTGCAGCGCGCTCAGCCAGAAATACGTAACATCTACGAAGTGTTCTGAGCTCTGTCTTAACACCATAAGTATTGTTTGTCTTGTCCATTAATGAAGACAGTGCCATCAGTAGCACTAAACCCTATGGGACCCTTATCAAAGGAAAGATTAGCTCTTGGTGATTTTCATACTTGAGTAAATCGCTGATGTTATTGGTTATGTAGATGATCATTATAACAAATGAAAGAATTGAATAATGGTCATTATTTAGCCACATAAAACAGACTGAATTTGTTCTGCTTTACTTTAAGATAATCAAGCAGCAAGACTGGCTGGTGTTTCATCTGAAGCACCGAAATTCACAGATGTGGTAAAGTATTATTGTGTAGTAGTTATTAAGAGATAATCAGCAACATGCTCCTGACAAACAGAAAAACCTCCAGGCCCATGGCCCATTGTCAGGGGACTGTGACTTGGGCCGGTGTCAGAGATGGATTAGAACCTTCTCCTCTATCTCACAGCTGCCTTAGGTTTCATGAAAGATAAATCTTCTTGAAGGAGAGTTACATTTTAGGCCATAAACACTTTCTGATGATAGATGCTGCAACCTAATACTTCATTTTGTAAAATACCCACAAATTTATTCCATGCTTTCTGCTACGTGTCAGCTTCTCTTACATTTTTTTTCTTAGAGTCTCAGATCTGGGACTGAGTATAAATTATTTTTAGCTCTCTTGTTAGCACTGCTTTTCCTAAAGGATCAGAGAATTAAGCAGAAATAAAACTCAACAAAATCAGGACACTTGTGTCTTAAGAGATATCATGTTGTTTAAAATCATTAAAACTGTGTGTGGCAAGTCAGCATGTTAAACATGAGGATGAAAAACCTGAACAAAATTGAAAAAAACAGCATTTTTTTCTCCCATCTTCTAGCCACAATTTCAATATTATGAGTAGCTGAAAATCACAAAGTGCCTTCTTTACAATGGAAACATCTGTACACTGCGAGATTTCTCAGCAATGCTTTGTGTGAACTTGACGTACGGGGAATTGCTGATGCCTGAAACAATATAAAAATGTACAAACACATGCACAGTGAGAAGTGCTTGTTGGACGAGGTAATTGGAAGAGTCAGTCCAAGGCTGCCTTTGGTCTAACGCTGTTTATGCCTTCACCAGAGACTGGAATTCTGTCAAGAAAGAAAATGAGAAAGGCAGGGAATAAAATGAGATGACAGTGCTTATAACATATTTAGGAAAGATAGATAGAAATGTCCTGATCTCCTGGCTATGGAGGGCTCCTTGTGCTATTATAACACTGCAGAGCTACTGCTAAACTGAGTTTCTGGGGGCGTAGCAGATTTTTCACTCCTTCAAAAGAGTTGGTGCAGAGAGGAGGAGTGCGTCTGTAAATTCATGTTTGTAGGAAATCCTGAGCTAGAGGTAAACTATCTTGAACCCATTACAAACTCTGATAATAGCTAACAGAGTGAATTGGCTCAAACCTGCAGCTTTCAATATATTTCCAGTAGTTTTTAAAAATCATTATTCAGAAGCAAAAAATATTATTAGTGACGTAATTTCAGAATGGGAAATTCAATAGTTAAGAGCTAAGACCGGCATAATATAATGTCCTATTTGGGGCTCATAAACAGAAGCTGCAAAAGCTGCTGCTAAAGCAAATTCCTCCAACAGTGTATCTCTCTCCTCCCAAACTCTGGCTAAGATTAGCACGTGTGTCTGTTGGAGTTATTGCCACCTGTCCTAGTTCAGCTGAGACAGCCCTGTTTTCAGTGACTTCATCTCTAATACACGATGCATAATGTCCTATTTTCTTCTGCTGCAATTTCCAGAAGAAATACCCTGGCCAGTTCACATCATTCCTGTGAGAGTTTCTGAAGGAATTTGATGTGGTTTCTCATAGAAGGACTGTCCAGTGATATCTGCCAACATCAGACAATGCTCCAGCGCGCTCCGTGCTACTGAACAGCAGTTCTGGCCCTTTGAAGCAATACTGGCCCTGCTTTATGTTACAGGTTACCCCCTCAGTAGCGCTGAGAGGGGTCAGTAATTAAGTTCAAAAGTGCGGAGCATCCTCTGCCAAAATGAAAATTCAGAGTAAGCGTTCAGAATGTTCTGAAAATGCAGCACTCTGAGCCTATGGATCAGGTACATGCAGAAATTAGCCGCAACACTGTTGTTATTAGCTGAGAGAATGGGGTCTACATTGGGCCTAAATCTGCTTTTGCTATAACAGAGACTACATAGAAATAAGGCTATGAAAAAAAGGAGTATTTGTTAATAAAAAAACATGGCAGAAAGTACCGGGCTAAATGACTGGGGTGTGTTCTCCATTGGACCGTTTAAGTGTAACTAAATGCGTGCATTTTAAAGCCTGACTTTGATGAAGCTTCCAGCAGCCTTACCTTCTACTCCAATTTTGCCATCACCATCAGTGTCACCTGCAGCCAGGAAAGCCTTGGTCTCCGCAGAGGTGAGGACTCTGGCACTCGAAGAGAAGTTCTTCAGGAACAGCCTGGAATTGAGCAGGGCAGAGTGCTGTACTTGAGTCTGCTTTTCTGCAATGACCTCGGCATATTACATCTCTGGTTTTCTAACTTAAACCCATGCCAGAAGAAAAGTAACTCTTGTTTGTAACATCTGGTGAGATCCAAACAAATTCAAGGAAAGGCAAAGCATTGCATTGTGTTTTAAAAATAACATCAAGTTTTTTCTGGGGCACCGCGGATGTTCAAAGGTTTCCACTGTTCAAAGAAATGCAGCAGCTGAGCAATACTTACTGAAGCTCTTCTTCTTCAATGAAGCCGCTCTTGTCCTGATCAAGGATCCCAAAAACTTTCTTTATCTGATCAGGAGTTTTGCTGGATAAGCCAACCGTGGAGAAGAAAGACTTATAATTGAAGGAATCCGCAGCTGGAAGAGACAAAAAGCTCATACATGCTTTCCTTTCAGGTTGCTGCTGCCGCATGTATTCCTTAGGAGCGCGTACGCCTGGTTTTAAACATCAGCCTGCTCCTTTTTCTCCTGTTCCCCAACGCAGCTGAGATGATTCGGAGGATACTTTCCCTGCTCAGTCACTCTGTGCCTGTGCTCATATGTCCTTTCATCCAGTTTGGAATTTTCTGCTACAGCGCACATTGTGCTAAATCAGGGCTCTAGCTATCCGTGTCACATGCAGTTAATTATAAGTATTTAGAGGGTGCTGCTGTGCCCTACTAACAACTCCTGTAATTCTTGTTTTATATTCACTTATTCCTCACTTTGGTGAAGAATTTGGTAGAAAATAAAGCAGCGTTCAGCCTTGCAGTTGCTCACGGGGCGCTTGTGAAACTGGCATGATCCTGCTGGGGGGAATTCTGAGAGAAGCAAGACTGCTCGCTGCTTCACAAGTAACGGGGGGATTCTGCGAGCTGCAGCTCATTCTGGCATTCCGCAGGACAGGGCTAACCTCTGAAATCCGTGTCTTCAGCAGGTTTGGGAATTGAGAGCCAGCTCTGTGCTAACTGAAACTGTGGCTCTTACTGCCACTCTGTTTCAGGTAACGTTACCCACCAAATAACCACTTGTAAGACTTTCTGAATTCAAGAAGCTATACTGTAACGTAGCTACAAAGAGATCTCACCGGGAAGGAATCTAAGGGGAAAATGATAGGCATGCCATCTTAAGACATAAAAATGATATGCATCTTCTGGCTGGAGAGAGACCGTTCCTTACCCTGGCAGCTGGAGAGAGCAGATTCAATATCTTTAGCAGAAAGGATGTCAGTGATGGCCATTGTTGAACTGTAAAATAAATTAAATGTGAGCTACTTAGCCATTAAAATGACTTCTCTATCTCTTTCATGGCTGTATTTGAAGTTGCTGTGGTGACAGTATGTGATAGGAGAGACATTATTCATCTAATTGTAGGGGGAGCATACTGAAGCAGATGTCTGCAGCAGGTGCTTCCACTTAAAACTGGATAATGAGGGAGGAATTCTGCGTGTGGGAACGTGGGGATTCAGGAAGATCTGATGGCTGTGTTGTGCTGGGGGAGCAAATCAGAGGTGTATGGAACCACAGAACTTCATGAATTTGGTGTGGGTTTTCCCAGAGGTAGGTTACTACTCAATTAAAATCAGCATATATTTACAGCAAACATAAAAAAATAGGGCCAAGTATGTCCCCTAGAGGTATATCTGGAATAAATTTAATTAGAATTAAAAAACCCCTGGTATTATTATCAATAAACATAGTGATCTTTACAGGAATGAAAATAACGGTGTAGAATAAGTAAGAATAATTTCACTTGTTTCAAGGAAATCTAAATCTGAATTCTTCTGCTTTGCTGCACCCAATGAATGTAACAGTGCTGTAAATATGGTCTGCTGGGGCACTGCAGCATTAAAAGACCACTTTTCATGGTGGCTTTTTAAAAAAGGTTTCAAATTAGGCTATGATTTTGTCATTTGTTTTGAGTTGGTGATGATGGGTGATAAGCCAGATTTGTATCCCAATTTCAGCAGTTCAGAATGTTGATGTGCTTTGAGCAGAGCTTTTGAGGCTTAATACTCATTCCTAATAAAAACATGGAGGCATTTTCTTCTGACACAGCAGCATTTGACAAGAGATACTCTTTGTTTCTGTCAGCCACCAACAGCTGCACTAGTTCATTTGCCAAAGCAGTATATATTGCTTAAGTGAATGCTACAAGGCCCAAATTGCTGGTCAGTCCTCATAGTGTGAATGCAGCATTGATGCATTTCCAGTTTCACAGTACACACCAGTGCAGACTGGTTGCAATTTAAGACTTGCAGCATTACTGTGAGGTAATTTGATGTTAATTAAAAAAGAGGAATTGAGACATAGAAAAGTTATTCTTGAAAACCACCAGAAATCCCTTAATGTGAATCCCAAACCGTCTTCAGCAATGTGCTGTGAGTATGGAAAGTAGTGCCAGTTAGAAGGAGACCAAATGCTGGTAACCATTTTTGGGGTACTTTGATTTGGGATCTACAGATCGGTAGAAACTTTCTCCAAAATATGAAATAGTGCCTCCCCCCTGTTTGTTGTCGGCAGAGGGCCGTTGTCAGTCTCTTTCTGAATATCTCATAAGATATAAGGAGACAGTGGGACAAATCCATGCTGGTGGCAGTGAGCATTTTTCCAGCTAAGACAGCTCAGATACCTCTGTTTTGCTAGCAGATGTTTTGTCCCAGTGGCTTCTTGTGCAGAGTGTTTCTCCCTCTCAGCACTGGGCAAGGTGATTTGGAGCTCTACCATTCACCTCTCTGCACTGACAGCATTAAAAACACAGGGAAGAGTTTAAAAAAAAAAAATCTGAAAACTGCAGCATGGTCTTAATTTCTGTGAAGAGCACTGTTCTGTCTTTTTCCATCCTGTGATCTGAATGGTGATGCTGTTCTATGAAATTTTGTGAAGGTATGGCATACTGGAAGCTGATATTAGAATATATATTTTAATTAAATCGGTGCTTTCCATTTGGGGAGCATTTTTGTTTAATTTTTTGAAAGCAGAGGATCTAATCAGCTTACCTTTGTGGTCTTCTTGACTGGATAAGGAAGCAGTCTGGCTGGGAGGAGAGCACTTGCTGTGTGTCTCCACCAGAGCTGAGCTTGCATATATATACTTTAAGTTGTATACCATATACAGATTTTAGATTTCAGCGTCACGAAGGGGGAATGGTATCAAATGAACTTGCCTAACTAATCATCTTGCACTATTTTTATCTCAAGAGAATACATATGATATTTGCAAACGAAACAAGATAAGTGGCCAGATACGCAAAAAGGACGGAGTTGTATTAAATTTCTTCTGATTTAAGCAGAAAATACCAGCTTCTCCATATGATGTAGGACAGAAGGCAAAAACCTGTCTGATACGCTTGGTCTGAAGAGTCAGATGAAATGAAGCAGGACTAGCTTTGGGAGAGATGCCTTTAATGAATGCTTAGATGTGATGATGACTTGTTATCTTATCTGCAGACACAGCATGTGATAAAGTTTAATCATTGGTGCGCTAAACAGAAAAAAATTAAAAATGTCCTGTTCAAATATTGTTGTGTAGCAAACCACATAGGGAAAAACTGATAGTTGTATTGTCTTTAGAATGCCTGGTTTGTTGTTGTCTTGACAAAAACCCCGCAGCGAATTTGTTGCTACAGGAGGTAAAATAATATTATGTCAATCCATGGGAACAGTTGGCTGGGGGAGGGTACTTTGTCTGGTATGTTTCCAGGGAAAATCTTAGAATCCTGTGAGGTTCTGACATCCTGTTTGGTCGCGTCTGTATGAAGCAAAGGGGCTGTGATCTACCCAGCTGTCTCTGAGACAAAAGCCGCTGAGCTCTGCACGACAGATCTTCTCTTTTAGAATAGAGAGAGAAATGCTGATAGTAGCAGGGAGCAATATGTAAGGAGTGTCTCTGCAGTTTTGTAATCTACCTTCTGATCTCCCTTAGGTAACTGATTTTTTTAGGTGTCTTTTTTGTTGTGTTTTTTTTTTTCTCCTTAGTGCTGTTTCCAAGTGTTCCTTTTGCTTGCACAGAAGCGAGTTGATCATGTCAGTCTTGTTTCATGGACTGCGCCGTGTAACTGGGTGAGGAGTCAGGCTCAGATCTCGTGGGGGTTCAGGCAGAAGAGTGAAGGACAACAAGCCGTGTGGATGGCAGCACGAGGTGGCACTGCGGCCAGGGTGAGGGATGGCAGAGCAAGGCGTCACGGCGTGAGGTGGTGGCACAGTAAGGTGTGACAGCGCAGGCTGTCAGACAGAGTATCAAAGCATCTTTTTTTTGCAGAACCCTTTCCCTCTAAGATGAAAGGCAATTCTAAACCAGCTCTGAGGACGGCCACCAACATTCGCTGTGTGAGGCAGGGAGAGGCACAGCGGGTTTCTGTGAGGCCTCAGGCCATCCAACGCAGACAGCAGCTGGTGACAAACAGACATAAGATGGTGGCAGAAGCGTGTGCAGAGGGGGCATTGTTTCACCTACTGCATGTAAACAGCAGAAATTATTGCAACAAAGCTTTTTTAAAAGAATCTTTTTTTGTCCTCTACCAAAATGTTTCAGCTGCAGAGATCGTTCTTAGGAGAGGAGGAACCTTGGGCTGAGGATGGCTGTGGGAGGCGGTCAGTTTTCTCAGTTTTCTGAATGGGTTATTGACCACCTGGCGCTGACAAATTTCAGGAAGAATTTGATAGATATTTAATCCTGGCTCTTGTTGCCCCTGGTGACATCTGGCAGAAGGGATACAAATATCCCTTCCCCTCAAACTGTTCTAAGAAATGACTTATTCTACATGGGAAGAAAATTCCTCACCCTTGTGCACACACCTCCCTTTTCTCCCCCTCCAAATCGGAAAATTGCCCACATAGTGCCAACAACTGATGTGCAGTAAGGAGGGCGTCCAACATAAAAATCGATGGTATGATATGACCTAATGAAGCTAAGTTAAGAGGAAGGCCAAGTTCTGCTGAAACTCTTGGACTGCAGGAGTCTACAAGGGAATTTGGGCTCTGGTGTCTGTTTCAGAGAATGCATTTGATTTTAGATGCAGTGGCTTCTCATTTTGCCTAGAGCTAATTCCACATATGTTAACCCCTCGCCCCCACTCTTCCCTTTAAAAATAGCATTGATTGCTGTTATTTCCCTTAATGCCTGTGGACTCTTGCCATTAGTTTGAACTTTTGTATGTGCATCACATAAGGATGCAATCTTTAAAAGCGTGCTTTGTTTTCTAAGAGGCTGTGAGAACATGATTCCTTTTGTTCTCTGAAATTTCAAGGATAAAATTTGAACGTTACATGATTTATGGCTCTGGTCTGCTTAGCTGCACTCAGACTCCAGTGAATTTTGAAGCCCCTTTAGCAGTGAATTGGAGGCACTACTGAGCCAGAACATGTGCGCTGGCTGAAACGCACCAGGATCATGTAACTCTATTTACAACCAGCCTCCAACAAACATTTTGATTGCAGGCTGTATGTTAGACATTGCAAAAACATCTGTCTGGTCATTTTTACTTTCTTAAGTTAAATACTGTTAGTGATTTTCCAGCTGTCATCCAATTTGGCAGGGAAAGGGTCTGGGGAATTACTAAAACGTAAGGAAAAATATCCCTTTCAGATTATCAGGTTTCCACTAAAAGCAGTTTTAAACCCTGTGACTTGAGTATTTCAATTCACTCAAGCCTCATTGGCTTCTACAGGATTCTGTAATGGAATGCTCTTCTCTTGTTTTATTTCTTCCATTTTTACCCTTAACCTCTCCAACACCTGAAGTTACATTTCCATGTTGAGGAGCTGTAGGTCATCTATGATTGTTCTGTATTGCTTCTCTTATTATTCTTTGAGTGCTGAAGAAAATAATGTGTACAACAGAATAATAAGAATGCAGTAAGCAGTTGTGAATGTCCATTTTAATTTAAATAAATCTGATTTGCTGCCTTTACATCTGCTTGTGATGGTTTTCCCTGGAAGCCAGTGATATGGATATCCAAGGTTACCAGTCAAGGAAAAGCAATCACCTCATGTCATGTATTTAACCTGTTCTATGCAAAGAATGACGTGTGGATGGTGGAAGGCCACTATCCATTCAGCTTGCCATTTGCTTTAGGAATATGTGAGATGAAAGAAATTGTATGAATGTAATTTAGTGTAATTGCATTAGTGCATCACGCTCCTATCATTCTAGACACATTACTGCTGGAGTGACATATTGCTTAAATGGACATCTGCAGGCACCTCAGAACTACCCCAGCTGAAAAGCACTGCAGCATCTGCTGGGGGGGTGTGGAGGCTGTACCTGGGAAACATACCAAATAATGCATTTGTTTTATTTTTGCAGAATTTAGTAACTACAAAAAATACATTTCCATTTAAATTTCTTTCTAAAAATGACCAAATGGGGATGCAGAAAGAAAAAGGTTTTCCTGAAGATGGAAATACACATAGGATAACTCTTGAGATGACAGACTCCTGAGTCTATTACATCTAATGGAATCATTCATAAATGGACAAAATAGCTCAACAGTCAGATTTCAATAGCTTAAAAATTATATGCAGCAAGCACCAGAAAGCATGTAAGATAAATACTGTTCTGCTTTAATTCTGAAGCAATCCACGCGTAGGATAATTGTGGGTTTTGAGTAGAAAATAAAATCTGTTCTGTCAAAGCAATCTGCTCTGGCTAAGTTGGAAGCAAAGACACGTACTGAAAACAGTTGCTCTGTTCAGTATTTGTTCTGCTGCACTCTGCTCTTGTGTGATGGTCTTCAGCTCTCAGACATGATGGGCCCTGCAGAGGCCCCTGTGGCAGGGATTGCTGCTGGTCTGTGTTTTGCACTGCATGCTCCATAACTATGGTTGATAGGCACTGTAAATAGGCAGTAGGTTTTCAGATATTACCTATGTCTGAGCTGTCTGGATATTCTGAGCAGAGTCTATCTGTGCTTTCTTTTCTGTTACTTATATACTGTGATACTGTGTATGCCAATACAAGCACAGCCAACCCTCAAGGTTACATAGTTCAAGGAGCATGAAGTAAGGGCTGGGCCATTAGTTATGCACATATTGGGCAACCGGGGCTGCCCTGAAAGTAATGCCTCCTGTTTTATGTTGTTGGCCCACAACATCAGAGGCAGCAGAGGCTGAACCTTCCCACCAGCACTCCATGACACGCTGTCGCTGTGTGACAGATGGCAGCAGGGGGGCACTCTGACGGAATGGCGCCTGACGTGGAAGTGTGGGTGGAGCAAAGGGTGGAACTGAATTCCTCCATATGGAAAAAGTGGCCGCCATTGACATTCATTGATGCTTGTGAGTGGTTATGGAGACCAAACAGTGGATGTCAGCACAGTGAGGGATGCATTTTAGCGGTGATGATTGGAGACTGTGGTCACCTCTGCTGGTGCAGATTTATACAAACATGGCATGCAGGCTTTTGTTCATCACTGGTGAGAATGCATAACTCTGGTAGTGACTATGTTGAAAAATAATTGTTCGTAGCTGAGGGCTTGTTCTGTGGAGTAGTATTGTTGTACTCTTCATATCTGTTGTCATTTCTGTGGAAATAAATAGGAGGCATTACTTTTGGAGCAACCTATGTGGAACTGCTATTGCTGGGCAAAGCAGTGCCTTTGATTTTTCTGTTAGTGCTGCTTGCCAAGGATATGTATATTTCTAAGGCTTCGTATGTTTGAAAAAGCCCCCAAGCTCTAGGCGACACCTGTTGGAGGTGCCTCGCGGTGCTCCTGTGCACAAAGCCTGCACCCATCCCATGGGCGGCTGCCTGGGAGAGGCGGCTCAGCTCCTCTGTGAGCTGAGATCAGCAGCTGGCCAGAACTTGGCACTGCACGTGTGCCCTTGTGCTTCTTCTGTGGAAACCAGAGCGTGATGAGGGGCTGCTATGCCTTTGGGAATTGTCCAAATGTGGAGTTCAGGCCTCCAGGGCACGCACCCAGACCCAGGAACTCGGAAGCGTTCCTTCATCTCTCGTTAGACATTGTCAACAAACAGCAAAGCACCGAGAATAATTAGAATGAGAGCTATAGAAAAGTAAGCTAAATTGATAATTGGTGCTAGAGACATAATGGCATCAGATATGAAAGCATTAGGTCTTTACAAACAATAATTCGTTGATGTCTGACAGCTAAGTGTGGTTTAATCAAATGGTGCATCAATAAAGTGATCCCAGTGTTCAAATATTTAGAGGATCAGCGGGATGGAAAGACAGAAGAGGGCATTGTTCTTCCCAGACAGAACTGCATTTGTGCTGTGGCTCCTGGGTAATACCAGTGTCCAAACATTGCAGTGGTTTTGAGCTTTGCTGTATGCTGTAGAACAACACAGGCAGAAATGGTTGGTTCTTGTTATTCGTTTTGAGACAATGTTACAGTCACTGTGGATCCCAATCGCAAATCTCTGCAGCCGATAGGTATAAACTTAATCATTTTAAATCTGCTGCTCTCAATGAAGAAATGCATTTGTTGCATCCTAGCAGTAAATACCCATGACTGTCTTAGAACTTAATGGCCTCTGGCTGAGCTGGATTATTGCACCGATTGCACTTCACTAAAAACACATAAGGAATTGTCCTAAACTGGAAGCTTAAGGAGTGAGGGGCCAAATGAAGCTCTGGGGGCAGATGCCCATATCCTGCCCAGGAGTTGAGGTGTGGCTGTCCCTGATTAGCTCTCACAGCAGAGAATGGCCTGGAGGTGTGCAGCAGCTGACGGTGAGCTGCAGCTGCCAGACGGGGAGGTGCACAGCTGCAGCTGCTGCTCTCAGACACAGCTCACACAGTGACATTAGGATGCAGAAGCAACAAACAAGTGAAAAAAACCTCTTGATTCTTTTGTGAATCTTACGATTTTGGAAGGATTTGGCTAATTCCTTTCTAACTTCTTCATTTGGATGTACTGTACAACAGCCTCCGGATGTCAAACTCCGGGAGGTGAGCGCAGGAGGAGTTTTGCTGACTCTCGAGTCCTCCATGTCTGCCTGTCCTTTTCTGAGTAGAGGTGGATCAAAGCAGGTGTTGAGTGAGATATATGCCCAAGTACTTTGCTGAATTTGAGAAGTAAGACTAAATTTTTACACACATAGTGTATATTCTGTGCAAATATACAAAGGTGAGCTGGGCTGCTGAAGCTGTAGCTCTGGGCAGAATTTGGCACTTCAACTTTGTGCTTTAATGTCAATTACTTCTGTGCAAAATGTAATGTTTCTGAAATTTGATTCTCGCGTGCAATGTGAAGCCTCTACTGAGCAGTGTTGTGGAGCTGTTATCTCAGAATGCCATGGTAAGGTAATTCCAGAATACCAAATCCCCGCTTCTTCCTGAGAGATACAGCTGTATAAAGCTTTACTTAACAACCATGTTGAAAAATGTGTGCTAATCAGCACTGAAGGTTTTCTCCATCATGTAACTTTATAATTGATGGTGTCATCAACACTGAAGACAGTCATTTAAATTATGAATGCTTCTAGTTATAAATGATGGAATTTTTTGACATAGGAATTGAAGTGTATGCATTATTAGAACTGGTAGAAGAATTCAAGTCATGCTTTGGAGAAAAAGACAAAATTAAACATGATTTAAAGTTCATGAATATTTGGGTAACCAAGCATATTTTTCTATTAAGTATGTAGTTGTTACAAAACAGACAGAGGAGCATCCACTGAATAATATTTGGAAGTTTTTCTAAGCCTTATTGGAGTTGATTAAATTGAAACACCTGTAAGCAATTACATCAGTGCCTTTATGGAAGCAGGAGGCTGAATCCAGCAGCTTCAGCTTTCTCAACCTGCTGTTTGGGCAGAGAAGGTCCAGAGAGCTTTCTGATGGATCCAAGGGGGAGTATCTTCTGTGTAGAGGTGACCGGCCGAGCCTGAACATTGTCTATAGTCAGCTCTATCTGCAGCAGACCCTCCTATTTAGACCTCAGGAGTACAGCTGGCATGTAGCTAAGTGCTGTAAAAGAGACAAAAACACGGGAACTCCCCTGCTGCTGGCACGGCCAGCAGGTTGCCTTCTGAAAGGAGGATTTTTTGGGAGTGAATGGAGTGAGATTGCACACAGTCTTAAAACTAGAACTCATGGGCTGATAATTGAGCATCCTTTTGTTGTGCCTTGCATCCTACTGCCAGTTCTTCAACAAGCCCCTGAAGTTTTCCGAGGAGAACTGTGTAGACAACGTCAAGTGCAAAAATATCAAGACAACAATTAGAGAAGCGAAAGCAGTCAGAGCGTGGAAAATAAAACCCCCATCTTTAGACGACAAAATGTTGCTGCTCCCCTTCCACATTTGATTTTATGCTGTTCTGTTGGGGAAAATATTCACAAACCTCCTGAAGAATGCACCCTGGAGCTTCCCCTGCCTGC
>JAOWBP010004330.1:10102275-10116228 GCA_028571105.1 Tragopan temminckii
ATTAAAATACCACTTAAAAATGGTTCTAAAGAGCTATCTGTTTAAAAGCTGTATTTGTTCCTGATCTTGCCATTACAAGCAAGTTAACTGCAGTTAAATGCAGTTTTAAGAAGTTTGAGAAGGACAAGTAAAAGACAAAAATCTTTAATACTTTTTCCATGCTCTTAACTTGGGTTTGAATGTAGTATTTTTTTATCTTCTGTAGAGCTAGTTAGTGAGTCAGCTCTATTTAGACTGCGAGTGGACCTTTATCACAAAGGCACACAGTGGGGTCCCCAGTACATGAAGGGGTTAACTTCTTAGAGTATTTAGAAAGAGAGATGATAAGATTAAGCTATAGATCCTCTGTGTTCCCTTGCTCTGCTTATTTGAAAATTATGCTATGTCTGGTCTGATTCATCCAGGACTGTTGTTTCACAGCAGCTGTTAAGGATGGGGAGGACTGGAAAGTTTTAAGCTCAGTATGGTCATAAGGATTTTAATCTACATGATGGCAACAGAGGGTATTTTTTTTTCAATATTTTTAGGTGATAAAACACCGCTTGAGGAGATACATTCTCCATATGAGACTTTACTGTTTAGAACATTTTTATCTCACCTTATTCATCTGTCATTTCATGTCTATCATGAGGAGCACAAGTAAGTTTCATCTTTATTTCAAAGTCATGTTTGATTATTTTCCCCCCCCCCCCTCTCCTTTTGTTCTCCTCTGCACAAGGCATCTGCTTTTGCACCCTTAGTTGTTCATTCTCTGGTATCTGTTCTGATACCAGGCAAAGTATCCCAATAATTGATTCTGGGCTGCTAACAAAGTACTCCCAGGTGTGTTTTTGCAGCAGCCATACGTTAGTGCTTTGGGAGCTGGTGTATGTACATAGTACATAGCTTTTTATTATTCCATATAAATAGTAGCAGATGTTTTCAAAGAGAAAGGTAGAGTGCTGAATTCAAGTGGGCTTTTGATCCTACTACATGAGGGTGCTTATGAAATTTCTATTTAATGTCTTACATTAATGAAACGACATTTTCATATTGAACATAAATGTGAATCTTCTCTCTTTCATTCTATGTGAGAGGGTAGTATTCAAGATGGTCTTGAGAAGAACTGTTTTCCAAGAGTCTTGAATTTCAGTGAATTGTCAAAAAAAAAATCTGTTGTAAAATCTTGCAGGATAAATGTACTCAAAAATAAAAGCTTTCCTTGTACTTTTTGTGGAGAAAAAAAAAAAAGTAATTTTTGTTTCAATTGTAGAGATAAAAGTCCTTACCTGCATAAGTGTTTCACTGAAATGATGTCCAGGAATGTTATTCCCACTGCATGTCATGTTCAGGGTAAGAAAGATAATTTCTTCTCCGATTATTACCACAGATATCCTGGTCTTACTGTAACCGTTGCTTTTTCCCACTGAATTTTTTTACAGGTTTCTTATTTTCTGAACAGCAGCGTGCTGTTTTTACCATGAGGTACATTGACAAATGCTGGGAAATATACAGAGCTTTTTGTCGTCAGAATACCAGACCTCCGTTTGAACCCACAATGAAAATGAGGCAGTTCCTTTGGATGTTGAATGTAACCTTCTAAATACTTTTTTTTGGTGTGACTAGATGCACTTTGTTCAGTGCATTTATATGGGCATTTTAAAGTTCAGCCTGTGACTTCTGCACATTTGGAAAAGTATGAGTAACGCTGCTTGTACAAACTGCCCGACAGATGTTATGGGCACACTGACACAGAAGTTTATGTACTTTTTGCAGGATTGCCTTCTGATCATTTCAAATCATCAAATCTTAGACAAATGTTTGCCCTTTTTTTGTTGTTGTTAATATAAAATTTATATGCTGATGTATCATGCTGCTACAAATCAAAGAATGAAAGCTTTTGGAGTAATGCAGTAAAGAATTTTGATAAGGTGTAAGCTTAATGTACTGCATCTTCGTCTTGAGATTCCTTACTAAAATTCAGCAATCCAAGGCTAGATCCAGAGGCTAGGGAACAATTCCAGTTGATATAACTGGGTTCTGAGTCACTGTCACTGTTTAAACCCAAGCCTTTATTTTGCCTTGAACTTTCTTTAATAAAGTTATCAGAGGACAAAGTTTTAATATTTTGTAATATTACAATTGTAATATTATTATTTATGAGCTTTTTTGAGTTTTTTTTCTTAACATTGTTTCTGAATTATCGGAAAAATTCCCATTGAATTCTGTGGGGCCAGAATTTCAGTCTATCATTAATTATGTTGTGGAAATAGCAGTTGAATCCAAATTGAGTTGAGTACAGTTGAGTACAAATTTTGACACAGGCTTTAAAGAGTGTTGGGTTAGGTCTGTCAACATATGATCTTTAATCTTACTCAGGATTTCAAACTTCTTGACAAACAATTAACTGCTTCAAGACTTGTGGAAATACTTTTCAAAGATGGTCCCTCCCTGCACGACAGCAGCAGTAGCAACCTGGAGCAGGAGGTTTGTATGGGGGGCAAAATAACAGCACACATAGTAGTTCATTGCTACAGGAACAATTAAAATTATTTTTAGGAAGTGTTGCACCTCCCTGTCTGCTAGAACAGGAAGAAAATGTCATTTACAGTGAAAAAACGAAGACTACAATCTTGGTACTGTTTTTATTTTCTGTTGCTCTGTGCCTGTATCTTCTAGTTTAGCTTAGTATTCCATATTTTGATTATTACTATGCCTGTGCGCTGATCCTACAGATAATACCTTGAAAGAATTGCAACACAGGGGGTGCAGTGCCTGGTCAGTGATGTGTGAATTGCCAACTCAATAGATAGCAGCTGTAGAAGGTTCTTCAGCTACCGGCTGGCATGCCACATCCTTGAGGAATGGCTCTTATTTAGTGACAGTCTATTATAAATGACACAATTGAATTTGTGATTTTTAAATGGTATGTGATACACACCATGCGTGTTAATAAAGGATTTGCTGTGCCCCTGTTATTGGCAGTTTTAGAAGCATCATACACAATTGAACGTTTTAAGTTTTGGCAGTGCTGTATGTTACTGCTCAGAGTAACTTGTAGAAGGCATAAACACAGTGTATCACCTCCTGAATTTTTGGTGCCTTGGCCATTTTCTTTTTCAAAGAAGGAACCTATGAGTAGACATATGAAGCTAGAGGGGCTTCACAGTTAGTTTTTGAGTTCCTGATTTGCTTAGGCACATGTATCTGTAATGAGATTTTGCAAAAATTGGTGAATTAATCACTGTTTGTTTTATTCTAGCTGGTTTTTCTTGAATTTGTTGAAGCTCTTCTTCACTGTGCATTGGTGTATGTTACCAGTGGTATGATTAAGGAGCAGGTAGATCGAGATAATCAGAAAAGAAGTAACTTTAGAACAGAGGGTTTCTCCGAAGGAACCACAAATGAGACTTTCTACATGCAGTATTCTCTCTCCCAGGTAATGTTGATGCAGACTGATAAAATATAATTACTTGTCCACTTAAAGAGAGCAAAGTCAGGCCCTGCAAAAGCCCGAACATGGGAATTAAATTCCTGTTTTTGTATAAACACTCATTTGAATGAATCCTTCTGGTTTTCTTTGTTTGTTGCTACCTTAGATTGTAACATCAGTGTAGATATTTCTAACATGCACGCACATTTTGTAGATAATTCTAATTACACACAGAATACTTGTAAGTCTCCTTCTGTTCAACAAGTCGATGGACTGGTGGCAGAGATTCCTCTCCTGCTTTAAGTGGAGTGTCAAAACTGACGCGTAAGAGTGGCCTTAAAGCTGCTGGCATGTACCCAGAGGATACACTGTGCTCTTTTCTTTTTCCTAATTTTTTTGGTAATGATTTAGTAGGTTGTAAGATGCTGCCTGTGACACTGGTGCACCCTGCTGTGGGTGGCAGAGAAGCCGAAGGAGTTTTAAGTTTTCAAAGGGACTAGCATTTCACCTAATGTTAAATATAATGTGTTCCCGTGCCTGTATCTATGTATGAGCCTAAAAGTGGTGCATTTCTATAGCTAACAAAGCATTTGCTCCTGTAAGAAGCCTTTGCTAGTCTTATTTAGAATATTAGTTGCTATTTTCTACATAAAGCAGAACAATGTGATTTTGGTACTGAATTTCAACGCAAGACCCAGAATTTATTAACTGAATTTTAAACTTCTTGCTAGGGGCTGAGACCTTGTGAAGACAGAGGACAAAGTCTTCAAGAATTTCTGATGGGTGAGTACTGTAGTTAATCATAAGCATCCATAGGCAGGGGTAGTAGAGGAGATACGCTCTTGCTACAGCTTTAAAGGTGATCAAAACAGTAGTTAATAATTGAAGCAGTTGGACATATTGTAATTACAGAGGGTAGAGGCATTCTGTTCTGTATTTACCCAAGGGGTTTACCTCTTCATGTTTGGTTTCCAACAGCTGCTATGCTCAGCTGGGCAAGTTTCAATCTCTGAACTTTGAATGCTTTTTAATTACAAGCTATCACATTCTTCATTAAGAAAACTAACTTAGAAATTTTTTAAAAATAAATTCTTACTTGTCTGTTCCGTACATTTGGCCATGGAAACAAAAGGTCGAACTCTGTACCGCATATCCATTATAGATCCTTTCATTGGTACAGAAGTTTTTCAGCCACCAACCTATGTCAGTGGCAATTTAGTCTTGTTTATGCTGAAGATCAGTATGCAGAATTACAGACTGAGTCATTCCAACTTTTCTACATTTACAATACCAGACAGTGTCCTGTCATTCCACACAACTCATGGCAATATCAAAGATGTTTGGCCATTGTCCAGTTGGGATAAAGAAAAAGAACAAGATTTCTCTCCAACATCAGAATTGATAAGTAAAGCAATCAAATTCTGCTAAGACACAAAATCCCCTGTGCCTCTCCTTTAATTGTGAAATTTTATTTGTATATCCAGATATCAGTTTGTCACAAGAGGGCAGTAAATGAACATTAATTCTGGAGACAAGTTTTTGAAGAAAAATGTTTAAGAAGTAATTTAAAAGAAAGTGAGATTTAATCAATGAGAATTTTAAGTACTCCTAACTTAAATAACTTTCGTAGTTTTAAAATGCCACATCTTATATGTAGGGCATCTATAAACATCATGTGCTTTGTGGGAATTTCAATCTTGGACAAATACAACACTTTACAGTTATTTTTGGCTTCTTTTGCTTAAGTCAGGAACTGGGCTCTTTGTGTTTGTTAGTGTTACACAGGCGGAGAAACTGAATGCATGAACTTAAGTAGATAAGGTGTTCTTTAAGAAGTCATCAGACCTTTCACTCCAATGACTGAAAAGTTAGATCTGAAAAAAATTTCTTAACCACTGGATGGGCTTTAGGCTGCTTTGTCAGTAGCTACAGTCATTGGATGTATTTCTGTTCTTTCAATAGTCACTTCCATCCCTTTGTTCCCCCACCTACAGGAGCCATAGATACTGAACTGTCATTAGATTACTGCATAATTAAAATATTTGTCATAGGATTAAAGGGGAATGTTTATTCTAACATTGTTCCCAGGGATGAGGAACACTGAAGACCTGCAAAAGGGCCGTCCCTTTCCACTTGCAGTCATAAGTTTCTCACAGTTGTCATCTTGCACTCTATGCAGAAGCAAATGTGCGTTGCCTACAGATGCGGAGAGGAGGAGCATCAGTGCAGCCAGACTTTTCTGTCAGAATTTCAGATATGAAATATTGTATTCCAAAAGGTATTTGAAATAGAAATATTCTTACAAATACACATTTAACTTGCATGTTGCAGATGAACTAGAAGCCCACGCTGGAAAAGATAAGGAATTTGATTGGTGGATGTATCAAGTGCAAATCTTTTTTACAAACAAGTTGTTTCCGGCCTACCAGCATGAAAAAGTGTTGAAGGCAAAAATAAAAGAAAATCGAATACGGAATGCTGAGTTAGCTGAGCTGAGAAGGAGGAAGGATGAGGAGATAGCAAAGTGAGTATTTTACTTTCTATTAACAAAATTACTAAAAATCCAAAATTTGCTTTAATAAAGTAGTACAGCATACCACAGCCAGCTCGTCTAAATATAGAATGTAACGTGCAGAATGTAACTTGTGTGACTTAATGGCTGTCAGGACTAATGATTACAGGCTGCTTTCAGGTTACAGAAATACCTTTCCTGGTACTTAATCCCTGCTCTATATAAGGGGAGTCAAGTCAAATGTGTTTTTTGTATACTGTAAATTGGACTTGTGGAAATAAGTAGCTGGACTTCTTGCTTCTCAGTTCATACTGTGAATACAGTTGTAACTGCTTGGCCAGTGTAAATGTGTCTCCCTCACTGCAGTACATAACTTTAAATCTTGTTCACTCAGACTTATTGCTGAAAGAGAAGCAGAAGATGCAAAAAAGCAGAAAGAAGCTGCAGAAGAAGAAGTGGAGTCCAAGAGTACAGTTTTTAAGGAGTTAGAAGAGCCTGGTGCACAGTTAGCACCCCCTCCAAAGGAAGAGGCATCTGCTGTACCACCCCCAGCTGTTACCAAGGTGCCTACAGGAACCAAGAGGAGGAGAAAGTAAATCTTCTGATGAGATTCACTAAACTGACAAGAACGTAAGTGTTCCTTGAAGAAAAATATACAAACCAAAACCCACGCCACAGGCATCTAAATCACAAGTGCTATAAAAGTGAGATTTGCTGTTTTTAGAAGGAAACTGAACTTCAAGGCTAGCTGTCCTTAAACAAAGAGCCTTGGGAAAAGGAATATGTGGGCAGTTAAATAAAGTGTAGCCCTCTGCAGAAGTAAACAAAGCCATTCCAGCAATCAGTGTTAGCTAATTAATTAAAACTTGTATCAGCATTAAGGCAATATAGAACTTACATTCCCTATCATGATGGTATTGCTAAAGTAAATGGCTTCATGTTAAATCAGTTTTACATACGTAAGTAAGTCAAATAAGTATTTTTTGTGGTCCAGTCTGATCGTCTTTGGAGAATACTTGCAGGTGGGAATTTGATAACAAAAGAGGTAAATTGAAGCAGGAGTTGTTAAAAACAGGTCAGCCTGGAACTGGAGCTAGAAAGTTGCTTGGGCAGAGGTCTTTTGTAAGCAGTCTCATTTCACATCGCATCGCAGTGTGACATGCTGCTTATTTTATACAAATCAACGCAGAGATCAAAAGATGCCCTTAAAAGTGTAACAATTATTAGTTGTATTTTATTTGCCAGTAAAATATTCACATAACATCAGAATGGAATGGTACAGGTGAATTCAGACTGGTTTTTAATTTGTTTGCACATACATAAACTTTTTTAAAATCTAGAAATTTCATGATCAGTTTACAGATTTTAGTAGAAATTTTGATTCTTACAAAGCAAGTATTGCTTTACTATTGTCCTTATTCCAGTCAATAATATGACTAATAACTTTTCATGTTGAACAAGTGTCTGACATTGACATCTTTATAAATCAGTCCTTTGCAGATCAATCCAAGAAGAAAATATTATTAAATTGTGTCGCACAAAGTTTCTTCACTTCTTCTGTAAAACAAACAAAAAAACCCCCACATTTTTAGAAATTATGATGTTTTAAAGGGACCTACGTAAGAACCAGGGCTAGCATCAAGTAGATTATAATTAAGTAGACAAAAAAAAAAAAAAAAAAAAAACCAATGAGATGCTGCTGTAGAATTTTTTTGTTGTTGTTCTTGTTTTCAGTAAGAGAAAGTTGAGTCAAGTCAGAAATTTCAGTCTGTCTGAAAGAGGAGCTGTAAGTGGCAAAAGTGTAAATGAGGAGGAGTTGGCTGGACCATTTGTCTTGTCAAACCTCTACACTGCAACAGCAGAATACCTAGCTTCCACACAAGGAAGTATATTCTAATTCCTTTTCAGAGAAAGGAGGGATTGCTGGAGTCTGTTACAATAAATCAAGTTGGCAAAGCTTTTTGCAGTTTGGCAGACAATGGTGCAGAGGTAGCAGTATTTCCTGGATTTATAAGGCACACACAGAAACATATACTGTTTCTGCACTACAGATTTGATCCTGAAGAATAACAGTCAGATAAATCATGCAACCAGCTTCTGTTCCTAAAATTTAGATTATTATGCTTTCATCTTAAAAAAACAACAACAAAAAAACAACTTAATTCTTTCTCATTATCCATGTGAGAGCACTGCCTCTTATTAAAACACACAGTCCCAAAATTGCTGCTGTCATACTCAAGCTACTCCTCTTAAAAATGAGTCTGTTTAAAAGCTTACTGCATCTTCATGTTGATTTGCTCTTAAAGAGTAAATCAGTCTTCAAAAAGCATTAAAAATAGACAATAACTGAATGAACACCAATGACAGGAGAGACATGATGTATAAATAACCTACTAATGGATCACTGACAAAAGTCAGATATAATGATTTTCAACTAATACACTTCATTAATTGTTCCTCAGCTTCATAGGGTACTTCTCTCTTTTTAAGGAGGAAGAATAACTGATTAAATATTTGGCGAACATACTTAAATGATGTTGCTATTTTTTTGTAGCTGATGGAAGGCAGACTAAAACCTTACAGAAACTTACCTTGTCCTGTCTGTCATACAATCTGCCTCTAGATTTTTGGATCAGATGGATTTTATCACTTCTCCACAGACAGATATTTTAGTAGCAACTATTTAAAGGTAATAAAAACCAATCCTTACCGTTTACTTCAATCAGATTTGCATTTTTTTGATTCAAAATAACATACAATTCTCGTTGGTCAGACTTTTTCCCAACTACCCAGTAATCACTCATTGCCTTCACAATGATTTCCTCATCTTCATCAACTCTGAAAGAAGTTTCAGAAAGTAAAGGTGATGGCAAACTGATTTTCAACAATTTTCAGTGCAAATGATTATGAACAATGTCCTAATTTGTTGTCTGTATAGTATCAGAGTACTAACTTGATAATTCATCAATCCAAGATGAAAACTTCACAAATAAGCTGTGCAGAATGGTTTAGTCATTTAAGGACACTGATCTTAATTTGTCTGCTGGCCAGCCACTCTGCTACTCTGAAGAAAACATCTATCTTCCAGGAAGTTAAGGACACACTTCATACATAGTTTTGTTACCATGACCAGAGTACAGGTGGATACACTGTGATTGATAGTAGGCTCTCACATATCAAGTTGTTAAACCTACAACTCAACCATGCTGAAGAACTAGGTCTGTTATATAAGGCTGTCACTAACCCACTACTTCCATAATATGCAACTTTCTGATTTAAAGAAAAACTTGAAAAACTTAAGTGGGACAATTGCTAGTTCCTAGTTAGAGCCATAGACATCACAATCATTTTGTAGTGAAAGGAAGGTCTCTTCACCGTGAAATAGGTAAGAGGATACAATTTACAGAAAGCTAGTTACATTTTCTAGGAGCAGTACTGTAATAATTGCAAGGTTTGTATTCCATCTATTGCCCAGTCCCTAAAAGCAGCCATTTATTTCAGAGGAGCGTACGATACAATAGGCTGAAGCAGGTTTCCCTGTTCTTTATTCTACTTAGCCTGAAATTAGCCAGACCTATGTGCAGAAGCACTAGATAAAGCTTCAGGTTTCTTACAGTTTCTTGAAAGCTTTGAACAGAGGAGATTTTTTAATATAGTACAGAGGACCTGGTCCTTTATTTAAATTCCCTTTTTTTTTAAAGAACAAGAAAAGTCTATGTATGACATACTACTTCTAACCACCACAAAATATTTAGTATGACCACCATAATGAAGTCTATCATACAAAGCTATGAAAGTCATCCATGTCAAAAATGCATGGTAGCTTCACAAATGAAAAAAAAATCTAATTGACAGAAGGACTTAAAAGACTATTTAATAGTTGAGCATTACCTAGAGAAGTCACTGTTGATATCACCAAGAATTTTCATGAGGTCAGGATGTACAGATGCAAGTGATACACTGGGTGTTTTCCTCATGTGAATAGTACTCTTCTCTGCAAGATTCATGTGATTGAAGTAGATGAACTTAAACTGAGGCTCCTTCTCAGCCCTAGGAAGATTCAGGAAAAGGAAGTGAATTGCAAATACTGCCACGGTACCTAAGCACAAGACTCAGAGAACAGTTGTCAGATAGCCAGCGTAAAATTGAGACATCCTGAAATTATTTTCACATTAAAGACACCGAGTAAGACTTGTGGCAAAGTCAAACTTCATTTCAATACTTAAATGAGAAAATAAAATGAAAAAAATCAGTTTTTCCTTTTCTTAGGCTACTAAGAAATAGACACGCTGCAGTCTGACAGCCTGCTCCCATGTACCAGCTGTGTTCTGTTTGCACCCTTCTTATAGGCTGCTTTTCTCCACTGTTTTGTTTCCTTGCCATGTCAGCTTAGATTGGTTTTTAAGCAGAGGCTTTGTCTTTAAAATGACTAATTGGGAATCTTCTATTCACCTCTTTAATTTTTCTACCATAAAAAGAAAGAACTCTGCCTTGATCAATGCAATTAAATATTTCATCATCAGTGGTGTGGCCAGGTGAGACTGTTTTCAAACTCCTGCCTTCATTATTCTTTTCCATTTCCTCTTTTATTACAGTAATATAACATCTGTCACTTACAGCTGTAATTTTGTAGGAGCCATAAGAAATTTAAATTGGCAAAAACTGGCTATAGCAAGTGGTACTACAGGCTATGTATTATTCAGAATGAAGGAGATATCCTGATGATACCATTCACCTTAGCAAACAACTAGATGCACTTTCTCTCTGTCACTCCAATGAATTAGTTTCAAGAAACTGTATCATGTTTTCAGGACGCCATGGCATTAAACTTTAAAAAAGTTAAAGTGGCCAAAGCCAGTGCCAGGTAACATAAAAAGACCCCCAAGTAGTCTGGAAAAGCAGAAGTCAAACGAAATCAACATAAAAAAAGGAGGTGAGCACAGAGACAGCAGTGTGTTTTTTTTTCTTTCTTTAAGAAACTCAAATATTCTAATTGCCCAGGGCTATCTGTGAACTTCAAGAGATTCTGTCTTGCTCATGGAAAAGTTGGGAAGTATGAACTGAAGTTAAGGTTTTATAGGAACCGCTGCTTTTCTATTTCAGCATGCAGGGAGATGGATGGTAAAAATGCAGACTAAAGTTTTTTATCTTGTAGATACGTCAGCTAGTTTCATGTTCACATTTGAAAGAAGCAAAATCCAAGTATTCCATCTGTGCCTGAATAATCAATTAACAGCTTGGGAATGAGGTGGCAGAATCTTAACTGATAATAGTTAAGAATTATTATCTTAATGTTTACATGATTTTTTTGCAGCAGTTCTGCATGTAGAGGAAAAAGGTTTCAGCTACACGATGAACATTCATTCTTGTATAAATAATATGCATGTTATTATTTCAGGGAGACTTGAATATGCAACAACAGGGACTTTATAAATGCTTAAGGTACAGAAGGGAAGATAAATGGACACGCAGCTAACTCAATGCTTTCAACATTTAGGATCACGTTGCTATTATATAAGCAGTCCAATAAGTCTAGTTTTTAACCAACTAATACAGGACTATAACAGAAGCAGAAATGTGGTACAAACCCTGATATCCTCTTGTTGATGTTATATTGTTCACATATGTCTGATGCTAACACAGTGAGCTGAGGCCCAACAATGCTGTCCAGTTTACGGCAAAACTCCAGTGTGGGTGGAATTGAAGCTAAGATGGTAAAGAAAAGGGAGAAGTGAGATTCTCTTCCAATAGTAGAGAGGGTACAACTTCTGTAGCTGCTTGCTTTAAACATCATTGGAAGCCCTAGGACCAATTTATCTTTTAATTATACTCATGCACTGTGCAAATCATCTGTAAAGTTAACTTTAAGCAATACTTAGTCATTCTATTGTGTAAATTGAATTACCAGTGGAGTAAAATTAAAAGACCAATAAAAAGGAAGAAGCAACTCAAATAAGAAATTAACTTCAGTATTTTTCAAGAGTAAAACAAGTTTTATGCATTTTGTATTAACTGTGTCTCACTTTAGAAATGATACTAGCAGGTACTTACCATCAATCATAAAGCAGACAGCTGCACTCATGGCCTGGAACAAAAAAAAAAGTTAGAACACAACAACATTTACAACAGGTTACTTCAGCCACCTCAAAAAAATGGCAGTATTTCAGTGAAGTCACACATTGGTCAGTTTTTTAAAAATTACTAGTGTTACTAAAAATTCACCCAGTTTAAAGGTAACCATCATGCAAGCATCCGTAACACAGGATAGTTACAATCTTAAACCCTGTGTATGGGAACTGTTGAGTCCTGGCCTGAATCACTGATTGAGCACCTGGGGAAAAGACCAGTCAGGTCTGGGAGCCCAGGTGAAGGCAATTCACCTGTGGGACAGGAAGAGATGCAGCCTGGCTGCAGCTCTCTTAGACCTCATTTAAGGGCTCGCTGCCACTGGGGAAGGATCTCCTTCTGGAGATCTCTCTTTGGTAAAGCTTTCCCCTGTGAACCTTGAATCTTCTGATACAGGTGAGCAATCTTCCATTCCTTTCCATATAGCATCTTTCCATTGTGTAAATCCTTCTGTCATTACACCTTTGGTGTAATGCCTTTCCCATCATAATGATCTGTCCAATTGTTATACCCTGCAAACTGCACTGAGATTTAAATAGGAGAAATGTAAAATGTATTAATATATGTCCTTGCATAGAATGCATTTATCTGCTAGGAACTTCCTCCCCACTTATTAACACAATATAAAGACAAGTATGAAATCACAAAGTTGAAGGTTGATAGTTTGTTTTGATAAAACATTATTTTGGGAAAGGTACAGAAGAGAGGAAAAAAAGATTCAGGTTTTAAAGCTTCTTGCTCAAAATTCCAAAGAGTTTTCTGTCTCTTTAGTCTGGTCCTATCAATTCATGTCTGTATGCAATTCACAAGTATTTCATATCACTGGTTTCCTCATTGTATATAGATTCTTAGATTTGAGGAATAATTACAGAGAAAAATGCAATACCTTATAAACAATTAGATGAAGCTCTTCATATGTGTCATCAGTGTTAACAAATATTTTGGGGAATCTGCATTTTGCTTCTGGATCGTTAAGATTTAAGGGTCCAGTAAGAAACCTATAAAATAATTTAACAGCTTAGATGTGATGCATTCTTGTATTTCAGTTTTTCTTATTTAACAGATGTTTGTGAAGTTAGCAACTACTTGCATCTTTGAATGGATCTGAAGGCAATGAGAGTACTGAGCTATCCAGAGAATCACAGAGCCCTTTTCCACTGCTACTCGGAAAGCCTGCATCCTCTGCTTTCCACCAGTAGCTTTATGTAGAACAGTGGTGTACTAGAGGAACTTAACTTTGAGGGGAAAGCCAGGAGAGCTCGTGCCATTGCTTCAGTCCCTACAGAATACACTATGTCAGACAAAGGGAACTACAGTGTTAAAAGGAAGATGTCCAAATCCATAATTATTCAGATCTTGCCCAGCTGCTTACATGCCCACCCTGATACGCTGCAGAAACATGCACTTTTGTCTCAAGTGCCTGACTAAAAGGAATTGTCTGGAGTGCTGCCAAAACTTTTCATGCAGTACATTAAGAACAGTGGAGAAGAAAAGGCTTAATTACTGTTACTGCATACTTTTTTTTTTTTTTTTCTTCCAGAGGTTAGGTTTTACTTAGCGCTGACTACTGTGTGGCCTACGGAATAAACTACATGTGGAATGTGCATCCCGAAATAAATTCCTTCCTCTCAAAAACTTTGCCCTCAAGGGAAGCAGCAGTAGATGGAGACAGTTATTAAGAGCTACCTTCCGTAATGTTGTAGATTTCCTGGCATTTCAGCCCGTATTGGAGAATCTCTTCCTGCTAACTGAAGCAAAAAGGAACAAGAAAAAAACAGCTTAGAGGTATTTCCTGTTAATGTTTTGTGGACTGTCTTTAAATCATACCAAAGCAAACCCTTTGCAGAAAATAACAGTTAGCTGAAGTGCAAGAGTTGCTGACAAGGCATTCAGATTTTGCATT
>JAOWBP010004330.1:10117356-10128008 GCA_028571105.1 Tragopan temminckii
TGTTTAAGAGGAGCAAAGAGTAGGTGTCATTATGGAGGAGAGGGTCCCAGAAACGTTCATCTAGATTTATTCATGGTGAGTTGTGAGTTGCTGAAGGAGCCAGACTTTATGGGAAGTGAACTGTAGATTGAGTACATGCTGAATGGGAGCTGACTGCGTGCATGTGGCTGCCAAACCTGCCGTCTGCTGTGTTTCAGCCGTGCAAAGCAGGAGCAGAAGCAGCACTGTCTGACAAGTGTAACTGCTTGCTTTCTGCGTTATTTTTTCCTCCACGTAACCATTAGAGATCTCTTTCACCACGAGTTACTGTGTTACTTATGCTCGCAGTGTTTATTGGATAGGCAGAGAACTCATTCTCTGCTGTTCAGCACAGGGAAGGTCCAGGGCTGCATTTCGTTACCTGGTGATAGGTGCTGGGCTGATTGCGTAGAATTGAGCCCTCCTCAGGCTGTGGTTGTGGCACACGATCTCATGCCTGTTTGCTGTATAACATTATGGCGTGGCCCTGCAGTTTTCCTGCTGAGTAAAATTGGTGGCAGGAGCAGCTGATGCGTGCTGCTCTGAAGCACCTTGTGGTGTGTGCCAGTCCTGCTGTATTGACTTCAGGTAGTAAGTGTGGCACAGCAGGTATGTCTGAGGGTTTAAAAGTGAGCTTGTGAAGGGGAAAGGAAAGTCTTGTTTTGTCGCTATTATTCATTGTATGTTGAAAAGTAATTGCGGAAGTCTTCTTGCTGCTGGTATGTATGCAAAATGTACTCACATGGCCTAGTGTCACTGTCACTTGGAAGTGAAATCTATGCTCTAAATATCTCTTTCCAGCTCTGAAACATTATACGTCAAAGATACAAGATTTTTCTGATCTAACACACGTTGAAACATTTGGGTTTCGAGGTGAAGCTCTCAGTTCATTGTGTGCATTAAGGTATTAACATTGCGTTCTTGCTAGTAGAAAATTACTGTACTTAAAACAACTGAAGCCAACTTTTCAACTTACTGTAATTGATAAAATGAGGCTGTGGAAACTTGCTGTTACTGAATGTGAGCTCTGTTTTGTGTGACATACATTGTGTGACATCCTGAAGTCCTTTGCATCCAAAATCCTTCTGCAATTCTGAGCATCTGATCCGTCCTTTGATGTACAAACTTTAATGTTACTTCAGTACGCAAGTCCTATGTGCTGTTTGCTAGACTGCAATTCATAAAAACTCTATTTAAATTCCTCCAAGGAAGACTGTAGGTTTGAAATAGCACAGCTTTTGAACAGTTTGCATTAAGAATATCGTGCTGTTATGTGTTAGTGTGAGGAATGTGGTGTCCAAGAAAACCAGACTTTATCTTTGCATTTTATATGAGAAGAACGAGAGGGATACAAGTAAAAATGTTTACGTTGTAGGTAGGAAAATAATATCTGTAAAGCAGTGTAAGTTGTTAGTGGTGAAAGTTAACTACAATGAAAAATACACAAATAGTATTTTCTATGCCTGATTAGATTGTAAGTAATGAAATGTTCAGTGGGTAATTCTATTGCCTGCTTCCTTCCATCAGTAATGTTACCATTTCTACTTGCCATAAGTCTGCAAAGATTGGGACTCGTTTGGTATTTGATCACAATGGTAAGATTACCCAGAAAGCTCCTTATCCACGGCAGCAAGGAACAACTGTGAGCATACAGCAGTTATTTCATACTTTGCCAGTGCGACATAAGGAATTTCAAAGGAACATCAAAAAGGTGAGTCAGTTCAGAAGTTGTTACAGGACACTCACACCCCTCCTCATTCACAGCTCGGTTCTCTGACGTTGATCAGGACGAGCATGAGTGAGTCTGACTTCATTTGAGTGAGTCTGACCCTAGCAAGGAAAGTGTTCCTGTGTGTGTTCTTCTCCTTTTCTGTTTTGCAATGAATGCATTTGGAGGTGCAGCCTCAAATTTCCAAATGCTGAAACAAAATCACCATCACTTTTGTGTATTTTAAAATCGGTGAATGCTACATTTAAAATATGGCTGAATATCACTCTTGCAAGTATGTCATTTGTTTTTAAATACGTTATTTCTCACGGACATACGTTTAATTTGGTTTGTAAGTTTTTAAGAAATAAATGGCACCACTTTTGGACATAAAGAAGTCTGCGTTGTGTGCAAATCTTGCAAGTGTTGTCAACACAATGTTGTTTTAAAAATGTTTTGTGTAAGCGGGAACTTTCTTTCTGTCTTAATAGGAATATGCAAAAATGGTCCAGATACTGCAAGCATACTGTGTTATTTCAAAAGGAGTGCGGATTAATTGCACTAATCAAGTTGGCCAAGGGAAAAAGAGCCCTGTGGTATCCACTACTGGAGGTCTTAACTTAAAGGAAAATATTGGAGCAGTGTTTGGGAAAAAACAGGTATTCTGTTCTACTGGCAAGAGAAGCAATATTGCTAGAGAGAGAAGTTTCTAAGACCTTCTTAAATAGAGAGGATGCGGGAAACCTTTAAAAATCATGAAGGGAGGTGGCACGTGTTGACTCCTTGCACACCCTACAGGTGGCAAAACTTTTTTTTTGCCTTTTTTTTTTTGCTTAGAACTAGATTAGGTCATATGTAGGTAGCAGGACAGTCACATTTGAGTCAATAATATTGTTTCTCTGTCTGTATTTGGTTTAATGTAAAGATCTGTGAAATAACTAAGGCAAATGTGGAGGTTTTCAGCACTCATCAGCTGTGTTGTTGTCTTCTGCTGGGCCGGGGTTGGCTGTTGGGTGATCTGACTTGGAAAAAAAAAAATTATCAAATGGATTTTTATGCTAATAAGTAGCAGTAAAATAGAAGAAAAAATCTACACATTTCACTTTTTTTTTTTTTATTTTTCAGTTGCAAAGTCTGGTTCCTTTTGTTCAGCTGCCTCCCAGTGAAGCTGTTTGTGAAGAATATGGACTCAAATCTACAGACCTTCCAGAAAAGCTTTATAGGTAGTCAGAGAAGAAGAAATCACTGTTGCCAGTGGTGTTTTAACATAATCCTAAGTCTTAAAAAAAAAAAAAAAAAAAAAAAAAATTAAAAAAGTTAGTGGGATGGTTAATAGTGTTAAAAATAACTCTGATCAGCATAATAGGTGTTAGTATACTGTTTGGAAAAGGACATCAACTGATTTTGGAAGAAGTGAACTCAGGACTGAGGTTCTGGTAGTCAGATGAGAGGGAGGAGCAGGACTGCTGTTCCTTGTGCCCCAGCCAGTTCTGTGTTACTGCAGTCTGCTGCTGAATGTCACCTCTGAGTGTTCTGGGTGATTCCATGGTTCATATTTGTATGTCTTCAATAGTGTTACTGAGAAATGGTGTGAAATGTGTGTAAATCAGTGAATTATGCTTTAAAACGTGTTGTTTTTTTTTTCTCCTCACTACATGTGAGGCTAACAAATAGATGCATTGATATCTGACCGATGCCAGTTCACAGCCAGCCTCTTCTGCTTTTAGAGCAGAAAAATGGCAAATTCTTTTAAATCAGTCAGCAGCTTTTTCAATTTTCTGATACCTCTTTGGAGCTTAGCACCAAACCTTGGTCAGAGAGGAAGCTGGGGAAGGAGTACCAGCCCAGTTAGGAGTGGTACTATGTAACAGTGTTTCTCTTAACCCCTATAAAACACTTTTAACTGCTATAGTCTGATTCAGAAAAAGATATTTAGCTTCCCTCTTCCATTTACCTTACTGGTGCTACATTGTTGTTTTACAGTATTACGGGCTTCATTTCTCGTTGTGATCATGGTGTTGGGAGGAGTACAACAGACAGGCAGTTCTTCTTTATCAACCAGCGTCCGTGCGATCCAGCAAAGGTGAGTAGCTGCTTTATTACTTTTTTTTCCTAACAGCAGTATTAACTTGCATAGTGTTTTCTGCAAACCACTTGATTAGTAATGGATACACATCTGTGTGTCTTGATGAAGTAAATTCCTTTCTTAAGATTTTGTCTTCTTTGGGTCTCTTTGTGTGAATAAAAGCTGAATTGTGTGAGATGAGATTTAGGGCACTTGTAGTTTTGTAAGGAGTTGAATAACATCCTGGTTTGAGCTAACAGATAAGAGTATCAGCTTTTACTGTTTTCCACCTCTACAGGTTGTCAAGCTTGTGAATGAAGTTTATCACTTATACAATAAACACCAGTATCCTTTTATTGTCCTTAACATTTGTGTAGATTCTGGTGAGTTATGAATAATTTTTAGTACCTTTTTTGTAAAGGCTAAAATTTAACTGAGGAATAAATTGTAGTTATTTAAAGGGCATCATTTATTTGGAGAATATGGTAACTTCTGTTTTACGACTTTCTCCACTCTGATATTTTTGGTCTATAATCGGTGAGGGGGAGATGGAGTTCAGCTGTGATTCCAATTTTTCCTTTTTACTTTTTCTCTACTCTGAACTAATTTCTTAGTGAGAAAAAGTAAATTTGAGGTTAGCTTAAATACAAGAAAACTTACACTGCACAGAATTAAATCCTGTTTGCTGGGATGTTGGAAAAGTTTAATTTGTAGATATACTGTGAATGTTAACAGCAGTCTTGTGAAATTCGAGGGCAGAACAGCAGGGACTTTGATCTAAGCAAGGAAGGAGTTGGTTGGGTTTTTTTCCCCATGTATAATGCAGTTGTTTTGCTTTTGATTTTTAGAATGTGTTGACATCAATGTGACTCCAGACAAGAGACAAATTTTACTTCAAGAAGAAAAGCTTTTATTGGCAATTTTAAAAACTTCTCTGATGGAGATGTTTGGTAGTGATGTTAACAAACTGAATGTCAATCAGACTCTTCTGGACATTGCAGGTAGGACACAAAATGTGAAAATTCTGTGTATAACACATAGTAGAGAATTGAAAAAGTGTTTTAAATACCTGGAGAAGAAATGGGGAAAATGTTTAGCTTTTAATTGATGTGCCTTTCAGGGCAGCTTTCTTCATGTGATCATTAGTAATATTTTAATGTATCAGCTTTCTTATAATAAAGGAAGACCCTAAGTTACCAGTACAACATTTTTTCCCCATAAAGTTGACTGTTACATTAGCACAAAATTGATTAATAATGCCTCAAAGCATTTTCTCGTTGATACGGGGGAAAGATTCATGTTGCTCTTTTCAGCAGAAGAGAGGGAGGATTTATGTCTTTTATGCTCTTGCCAATTTTTTCCTTTCTAAAACACAGAAATATCTGAAGTCTTATATCTGATTTTAACTTTATTTTTAATTTTAAAACTGTGTGTGTGTGTTCCCATGACAAGTGTCATGGAGCATATCAGAATGCTGACAGAGCTCATGATCTAATGAAAAAGGCTCAGTGAGGATTATTGGACAGAAGCATCCTTTATTTAAACGTCCTCCTGAAAGGATGGTTGAAATCTCATAAACAAAGATGGAAATTTGAGTACAAGTTTCTCTTTTGATTTTCAGCTTGGATTCTTTTATGATAACCACAGAGATCATTGGTTTCCCTATCACTGAATAATCTTTCAGGGCAGTTTGTCTATGCTAACAACTCTTCATTCTCACTCTTTTCAATGTAAATTGTTCTAATTTCCTTTCTGTGTATAGAATCAATTCCAACCTGAGTATTGCTTCTTTTAGGCTTATCTCTGGTAAAAGACACATCAGACTGACAATTTGAGAGAATTAAATCCTCTTGTTATCTATGAATAGCATGTAGTAAGAGTATCTGTCATGCCAGCTCCTTAATTCCTTGCCCACAGGCTTTTGTAGCAACCACTGAGGTGGAAGATTATTTGCTTTTCATTGTCTTTCAGTCATAAACTCTTGATAATATAAGTAGGAGTGCTGATTGGACTGACTTATGGTGCAGTTTGAAAAGATGCTCCACATTTGTTCTCCTTAAGTTGCTTATACACATCCCTCCTTGCCCATTGGATAGCAATGCATTTCAGCCTGTTCAGTCAGCCTAAGGGCACTTTGGAGGAGCTTGCTGATTTTCTACTTCTCTTCACTCCCTTTACTGTAGCACATCATTCAATTTACTTTAAATTAGTTTATAACTTATAATCTTGACTTTATTATTTTTAATTCTTGTTTTGTTAGGCAGCCTGAAGGTGCCTCATGGAGACACGGAAAAGCCCTGGGTAGAAATGTCACATGGCTCTGGGACTGAAAGTCCAAGCAGCGAAGGAAAAAGCGTAATGACTCTTTCCAGATTAAGGGAGTCATTCTCTCTCCATCAAAGTGAGAGTTATTTCCAAAGCCCTAAAAAGGTAAAACAGCGACACAGCTCCACTAAACAACTGTCATTTGATACCATTTTGAGTACTGTGACAACTCAAAAGGTTGTTTTGAGTGAGGATTCTGAGAGTTGTCATGGGACGAAGTCAAAGATGTCAGTTCCAAGGAGATATTTGAGAAGAGTAGAAGAAAATACAGATTCTGGATTCTGTAGCACTTCTGAATCAGATATTGGATGTAACACGCCAGAGCCTGGAAGCTGTGTCATTAGTGAAACTGTAAATAATCCCATTGAAGAAGAATTCTGTACCTCAGAAGAACAGCATCAAAGTGAGTGTCTTAAGACTGATGGACATGGTGAGAAATCATTGGAATGTGACATTCAGGTCTCGGGTGCTGAACATAAATTAAATGGAGTGAATGAGTGGAATAACCAAACTAACTTACCTCAAGAAGCCAGTAATTCTTTACCAAGAGTAAAATGTTTTAAAAGTGAGGCAGATGACTTCAAGGCAGGTGTACATCCTAAAGTGAAGAATGCCAGAAACAATATGCCATGTGTTGATGTACTGGTGGAAGTTAAAAAGAAAACCGTGCCGCTTGAATTCTCTATGAAAGCTTTAGCAGAAAGGGTAAGAAAGATTGTACAGCAACAACAGAAGTGTACAGAAACACAAAATTACAGAAGATTTAGAGCAAAAATTAGTCCTGGAGAAAATAAAGTAGCAGAAGATGAATTAAGAAAAGAGATCAGGTATTTTCAGCTTCTTCACTTGTATTTGCCAATTAATAACAATAGCTAAAGAGAAAAAAATATAAACTGTCTTGGAGGGTGGGAGAAAGGCTTACATCTACTTTCTAATTTTGGAGATGTCTCTTGTCTAACTCATTATGCCATTAGATCATCCATTTGGGCAAGCTGTTTTACCTGGCAGAGGTCTGCAGTTGTTGGAACCCAGTGCAAGCAGAATGTGGAAGAAGACACTAAAATGAAGGCCAAAAATATTGTAGATGTGGCTCAGCTAAAATTTGTAATCTGCAGTGCAGGCAGAGAAATGTTATAACAGATCTCTGACACTTAAGAGATTGCACAGCTCGTATTTCTCGTTCATTAATTTGAAATTTGATGACGTGGTGGTGAAAAGAAGTTGACTTCAGATGATCATTGGGCAGTAACAGTGTATGATTTGTGAATTTTGAATTTTAAATTTTAAATAAGGTGAAGAAAGTCTTCTCTTTGCAAAAAGTCAAACGTGTCAGCTGGTTTGTTTTAGGAGCATGCTGCTGCCTTTGTTACTGTTTATTTGCACCATCACCATCCTGCACGCTTCTAATGCTCTTGCCATTAGTGGCTATGTTTAAAATGGGTGAATGTTGAGCAAATCTTGTCTGAAATATGGATTGTTCTCTGCCAGACATGGTGCCACCAGTCAGCGCCAGGTTCTGCATTCATATCCTGCTTCCATTAGACTTCATGTATATATTTTCCATATTTCTGCAGGGGAAAAAAGGATGTTTCGAAGTTTTATACTAACGTGGTAACTGATGAGGCTTGTCTTGTGATTTGCTTATATTTTCTATATACAGTAAAGAAATGTTTGCAAAAATGGAAATCATCGGCCAGTTCAATTTAGGGTTTATAATAGCCAAGTTGAATTCTGATCTTTTCATAATTGACCAACATGCTACTGATGAGAAATACAACTTTGAGATGTTACAACAGCACACTGTTCTTCAAGGCCAGAAGCTGATAGTGTAAGTATTCTCAGTGTTTTAACAATTTTATCACTTTAATTTAATGTTTTAGAACGATATGTATGATTTTTCTTATTTAAGTATTTCACACTTTTAAAACACAGCAGAAGTTATTTTTATGTTCAGTGTTGCAAACAATTAATCTTTAGATAAAATTTCCAATAAACTGCAGATAATTGTAGCTGTGCAGCAAGTAAATGGTCGGTGAGGTTTTACAGCAGGATTAAGGTCAGCCTCAATTTGGTGAGTGTGGTTATGGAGTGAGGACATTGGTGATGGTTATAGGCACAGGGAATGCTGCCCAGTTAGTTTTACTGCGCTGAGTAACGCTTGGAAACAGTGCTCTGCTCATGGTGTGGTTTGTTATTGTTAGTTTTTGGGAAGCAAGTGCGATGCTCTCCAAGAGAGTTGTGGTGTTGGTGTCAGTACCTTAAGCACTCTGCGCTCCGTACCCATGCAATGCTGTGTTTTTCTCTTTCAGGCCTCAAAATCTCAATTTGACTGCTGTAAATGAAACAGTATTGATTGAAAACCTGGAAATATTCAGAAAAAATGGGTTCGATTTTGTGATAAATGAAAATGGTGAGTTTGTGCCAGAATTATTTTATCCCAATTTGTATACAAAAATCTGAGCAGAAAAATTGTGTCACTGTATACATGCTTTTTTGTGAGGCTTACCATTTTGTAGTCGTCTTGTGCTGTTTATGAGAACATTGCAGAGTATAGTCACTATATGGAGTTCGGGTTTGTGACAGAACGTGCATCTCCTGGATGTCTTACATTGAAATGTTTTTCCTACGCTCTTAGACTTGTGGGTCCCAGCCAGGTTATGTACAGGTAAATGGTAAACCTCGTGATTTCAAGCTAAGATAGCACTGGTGAAATACTCTGTGGCTTTCCTTACTGCTTCAGCACTGACTTGCTGTGAGCTCCATGCTCCTACAACGCAGGGGTAACGTGTGTATTCCAGAGCTTCCTGGAGGAGGACTGTGAAAGCACGGTGTGCCAGCACTTCTGGCGTTTGGGAGGTCACTACAGATTGTTTTGTATCTTTTGCTTCAGAATCTCCAATTTTTGCCTAAAATGCTATTTATAATCAAGTTTTTACCAACAGAAATCTGCTTTTTGAAATTGAAGTGTTTGTCATCATAAATTTGCAAGCAGTTTCTTGTCATTTTAGAAGAACATATCTGCTGTGCATCTCATCAAAAAACTAATTTGAAATATTGGCACACAGACAAAAGACATCAATGTATCAAAGTACTTTCTCTGTTTTTCCTCTTAAGAAAAAGTAATTTCATGTAATGTTCTTGTTTCTTTATTAATTATTACAAATCTTTCAGCTCCTGTTACCCAGAGAGTTAAATTAATATCCTTGCCAACAAGCAAAAACTGGACATTTGGTCCTCAAGACATAGATGAGCTGATCTTCATGTTAAGTGACTGCCCTGGAGTCATGTGTAGACCCTCCAGAGTCAGACAGATGTTCGCTTCTCGAGCTTGCAGAAAATCTGTAAGTACAACACTTGATGTTTGTTTTCAGATAAGAACCGTATTTTCTGGTGTATTACACATGGCTGTATCTGCATATATATTGCAGGGGAAGTTTCTTTACTACTAGATTTCAGCAGCTAATATTCTTACTTTTATTTCCTGTGTTTTTCTCTAGTATGGCTTCAGAAGGATCCTAGCCATTTAATATTCTGGTTTAAGCTAGTGCATTTCTGAACGTACTTGTTTTGTCTTTTGATCACCTTGCAGGTCTTTTTCCTTCTAATGTCTTGCACTATATTTACTCGCTGTAGTAGTGGAAGTGCTACTTTTATCTGTATGTCAGTTGTCAGTATGGAGTAAGAAAATATTGGTTTTGTTTTTGCCTTTATTTGCAGGTGATGATTGGAACTGCTCTGAATGTGCAGGAGATGAAAAAACTGGTTACCCACATGGGTGAGATTGAGCATCCCTGGAACTGCCCCCATGGAAGGCCTACGATGAGGCACATGGCCAGTCTGGACTTGATTGCAGCTGAGTGACTGTCCGGTTCTCTTCTGTGACGCTTCCCATGGCAGCAGCTCGGTGCTGCTCCAGGCTTTTATCACGGCTGTCTGACTTTGACTGAAATATGTAGCCAGATTTCACCTCTGACAGTAAGAAGTCACCCAGCAGTCTCGTCCTTCTGATCAACGGCACTGACATGGAACGCGTGTGTAAATACCATCTTTTATTGTGGTTTACTTTCTGTATTGCTTAATTTCGTAGTCAAGGTTTTTAAAATAAATGTGGATGTGTGTAAGGACCCAGAGTGGGTTCCCGTCGCTCTCTGCAGGCGCGGTGATTCTTACAGCGTGACGTTCCTCACTGGGAGCGGCCAATGTCAGCTGCGTGTCTGCTGGGGATCGTGTTAAATTAAAGGAAACCATCCGCAGCTGGAAACGCAGCGGGTTTCTTTCTTAGGCTAACCCTGGGTTTCACTGGTAATTCAAGCATTAATATTACGTTTAATGATTATCTTGCCGCCATCTGCGCTTGATGCTCAAATAGAGTAACTCATCCAGCGTATTTAATTAGCTCTATTGCCATTCACGTTCCAAACGTTTTTCACAAGGGGATCCTCCTTTTCAGAGGACAAATAGCGAGCACGCAGCCCGAGCAGCCGGCCGGCTGCGATCACAGCCGCGGGGAGTCGCCGGGCCGGGCTGGCCGCACCG
>JAOWBP010004330.1:10146624-10163178 GCA_028571105.1 Tragopan temminckii
CGCAGTGCCGGAAAGCAGCCCGGGCTCTTGAGGGGAGAGGAGAAACAGAAAGCTTGAGATAGAGAAACGGGGAAGTTTCAGCTTGAGATAAGGGAAAGGGAAAAACGACGGTGCACCGACGTGGCCGGCCTGGGTGTAGAAATCTGTTCTTTGAGAAAGAAAACCAAGAGGCGCTGCTGCCCGGAGGCTGCACGAAGTGGAGGAAAATCTCATCACCAACGTAACGAATAACGTTCCCCAAGTGAAAAGTCCCGCAGACGCTTTGTGCCAAAGCAATAAAGAGAGGTTTTGCAGCCTGGTTAACGAGGCGGGTCGTTACCTCCTCTTTCTCCTGATCGCAGGCTTCTTTCGGGGAGAGCCGGCAGCGCAGGACGCGCTGTGCTCTGAGAGCTGAAACCCTTCTTTGAGCTGCTCTGACGGGATGGACGGCAGCAAAGCGCTGCGTGGGGCTGGGCTGCAGTTACGGCGAGAAGAGCCGGTCTTGTAATCCTACAGCTCTTTCGTTCTTCTGTGTGTGTGTGTTGTTTACTTGCTTTATTAACGAACCACCGCTTTGCTAAATGGCAGAGGGACTGATACTCGGTTTTATTTTTGTACCCTTTGTTATAATACTTGGTAGTTGTCTGCTCCAGAATTACAGCTTCTTTCCTTAAAAAACAAACAAACAAAGGAGGAGAGGGAGATGAGAGCCGCGGCCATCAGTGTGGGGCACGGGTTTCACACTGCTGCGTGGGCTTTTAGTTCAGGATTAACCTGGGGGAGAAGGAAAATGTCCGAATTAACAAAAAATTAAAAATTATGCAAAAACTGCTGCATATCTCTGACCTTTGCTAAATATACATCAGTTCTAGAAGCTTCTCATTCCCTGAAATGTAATGTGGCTTTAGTGCCATTATAGAAGTGACAAAGTGCTGTGCTGCACTCTCCAATGGACGGGAGAATGTCCTTCTGTTGGTAGAATTTGTTGCTTTGCAGCTTCCTGGTCTTCAGCTAGCATAAGTACCTCACCTAGTGAGCTGGTTTAGCTCCAGCAGCAGTTTGTGAATGCTGTATCTTTACCAGATGTTTTCCTCTCTTTATGCCGACGTTGTTCTGCCCTGTCTGTGGAGCAGCAGAGCTCTGAAGTGAGGGATGAACAGGGAAGAGTGCTTTGTGTCCTGCAGGTGTTCTGCCTCAGCGTGTGCTGGTAATGCAGGTGGTTTGAGTTGGATAAGTGTGAGCAGATCTAGGTGCCCGTTCTCTCAAGGAAGAATCACAAGCAAAAACAAAAATCTGGGGGAGGGAGCTGGTGCTTCTGCTGTCTGTTAATCCTTCTCTGGAGTCTGGTGACTCACCTGCCCAATGTTAGTGCAGCTGAGCACAGTGAGCCGATGGCCGCCTTGTTGTGTGCTTGGAATACAGGAGGTTTTATGAAAAGTAGAAAAATGAAGTGGGATGGGTAGCTGAAACCATTGGTCTTTGTCCTGCTGCATGCATTTCTGAAGGCTTGAAGTGGAAGGGTTGTGAGAGTCAGGGAGCAGAAGCAAGAACTGCTCAGTTCTTCTCTGTGCTGAGCGATATTTGGATGTGAAACTCCCAGACGTACGCGGAAGTTCTTGTGTATCCACGTGAAAGGCCTGGTCCTGCATTTAGTTTGTGCACTGGTCAGTCACTGTTTGCATGTCGTGTTTTATCTGTAAGTTGCACGTATGCAAACCAGTAGGCTAACCTTCTGGCATCATTTACTTCCTTGTTACGTCTTATCTTTGTTTTTTCTTACAGTCCAGTACTTGCCACCGGTCTTCCCTTTTGAAGCATTTGGAAGCAGCCATTGAGAGTGGGCTTTAAGAAGACAGAACTTGTGGGCCATCGCTCTTTTGTGCCTGTTTATATCAGTCATGTAAGTTCAGCTTATCTTTTAATTAGTGAATTACTGCCATTTCATGCAATCACAAAATATTCTGAGTTGGAAGGAGCCCACAAAGATGGCTGAGTCCAGCTCCTGCTTGGTTGAGTTCCCCTGGTTTAAGCCAGCTTTAAGCCATTTCAACTATCTGTCCTCAGCTACTCACCATATGACATATGCCCTTTCATAAGCAGTTGGGTACAGTTTGTGAACTTGTAAGAAATTCATCTCAGTCCCATGTTGGGTCCATTAGACTCAATTTTGGTTTGATCTGATGTTGGTTTGTGATTTTAACTTTTTCTCTCCTTTGCATTCAGGTGTTATACATTGGTTGCTCTTTCCAGGCAGCACTGTATCAAGGGCATTTTAGATAAGAGTATCTGAAACATATCATGATAAAGGGTGTAAGCTGCTCTGTACTTATTTGCAGTGAGCAAAATACAAATGGAAACTGTGAAAAGTCTATCAGTGCCTTCTTGAGGTTGCACAGGGGATGTAACACATTGCTGACTCAGGCTGTGAGTCTTGCCTCAAATAAAATGTTGAATATACTTCCTGGAATGTCCCTCTGACGTCTGTTTTCTAATCTTTAGGTTAACACTTATTGGGAAAAGGCAATGGCTAGCATGCCTATATTCTGTAATAAAGTAATAATTGGTAAAGTTGTGTTTAGCATTGATTGAAACTTGGGTAAGCAGCAAAAAATGATGCACTTACTACTTAACTGAGTTGTAAAAGATCTGAATTGAGTTGGATGTACTTAGTTGTTTGGGGCTTCTTTTCCCTTCAGTATGAATACTTGTTTATTTAAAATTGCAGCAAAGATCAATGTTCTATTTTAATTATTTGCACTTCACCATGTTAGTCAGCAACCACTGTGCAGTCCGTCGTATTTCTTGCTTTTGGAGGAGACTGAGGACGTCTGAAGTACAGTTCTAGAGAACAGGGAGAAATGGCCAGATAGCTTAGCATAGTAATGATATTACATGATGTCCTGGCTGTGGCATTTTCAGTTTGTAAGGGGAGGGCTGGTGGTGGAAAGATGTATAAAAACTGTGAAAAGATAAAGAGAAGGAAAAAACAACAACAATATTGAGTTCAACTTTTATGTTTTGTCTTTCTGATGGCATTAAATACAGTCTGTGCTGTGGAATGTGCATTTTGATCTACTTACTTCCTGCTGTTTGTCTGAAACAAGTTGCTGCTTTCTCTAAATAAATTCTTCTGTTATGATGTTCTTTTCTGTTGTGTTCTAGATATAATGGCTGCTCCTAGTGGCTTTCCTGCCCCATCTGCACCGCCTTCATATGAGGAGACAGTAGGAATCAATGTGAACTATCCTCATCCTTACCCTGTCCCGGAACCTGCCCTCAGACCAGATGGGAAAGGAATGAACCCTCCCCAGTACACAGGACAGCCTATGCCAATAAGTAGCCCTGGTAAGCCTGAAGCTTGACTGTACCGCATTAAAGAGGAGTCAGGTTGTTGTCAGAGGTGCTGCGCAGAAACTGAAGGATTGTGACTGGCAGGTGTTTCCTACCTAACGAGGAAATAAGATCAGTGAAGTCTCACAATACATACAGAGCACAGTGATATAAATTGCGTAATTTGCCTTTCTGCAGTTTTTAATATAGACCTATTCTTAGACAACGTGTTCTGCATTAGGAAACATCATGGTGATTTCTTTGTCACTGTGTATTTCAGTGCTCTGAGCCTCGAGTATTTCAGAACTGCAGCTGATTGTAGTTCAGAGGAAGCTGGTAGTCTTTTCTTCCTCATTTACCCACTGAATAAACAGAATGCTTCTTTGTTCAGTTACAGTTCAGACGGTGTATGTGCAGCAGCCGGTTGTGGTGTTCTATGACCGCCCAGTTCAGATGAGTTGCCCTTCCTGTAACCAGATGATCGTGACACGTCTCTGCTATGAGCCAGGAGCATTGACTTGGCTGTCATGTGGTGGCCTCTGCCTTCTGGGGTAGGTTGATTCATTTGCACTTCACTTTTTTTTCCTCTTATGTGACCTTTTAGAGCCTTAAGCAGCAGTAAAGGCCTTGTAGTCTCAGCTTTGCTGCTTTCTCATTCTCACCCTTGATGGTTTGAAGAGATGGCGTTGGCTGGAAGTCCTGCAGGGCCTTAAAGCAGGTTGATAACACCTCAGTTCTGTGGGCGTGGGCGTTCATCTTAAAGCTCGGTGGCACCAGTTTTGCTGATAGCTTTGGTCGGAAATTTTCAGGAAGCATTTTTTGTCCTTGACAGAAATGTGGTTTAATCTTCCTGTGTATGTGACAAGTGGTAAAGCAGTATGGTGTTGTGTTTTTTCTTTGCAGGTGCATAGCTGGCTGTTGCTTAATTCCCTTTTGCATTGATGCTCTGAAAGATGTGGAACACTTCTGTCCAAATTGCAATGCCCATGTTGGTTCTTATAAGCGTCTATAGGCAGTGTGTAAGCACTAAGAGTTGATTAGCACCTCTCTAAGCCCTTACTGAAGCTTAATGGAGGCTTCATAGGCTTTTTTTCTGTCCTGTCACTGGAAACCGATAAAAATAAATGTTTGTTGACAGATTGTTTGAATAAGAATTTGCTAAGAATTAATGATTCTGACTTAGGTCTTTTTAGAGCTCGATGGACTGCTCAGTCCTGCACCAGGTGGTGGCTGCTAATTGTTTGCCCCTTTCTGCCTTATGCAAAACAGGTTGGTGATATTGGTCCAGTTAATCTTAACTCAACTGTGTTGCACACTGTTTGCTTGCTTTACAGTCTTGACACAGACCACAAGGAGAATGTCTGTAGAGGATGTATAGCCTCGTGCTTGATGTTGATGCTAGTGCAACAGCAAAGTTCATAAACTGGCAGGCAGTTGCTTGCCTCTCACATAGGTGCCCCTCTGACGAAGGAAGTAATTTGGTCCCCAGTGTTATCAGTTGGGTACTTTTTTTATGAGCACTAAAATTAACTTCAAAACTTTCTGTGAAAGACAATCAAACCTAAGGGCTTCTTCCTTCTTGGAAGCTGCATTACCAAATGGACAACTCAGGTTATTGTGCATCATTGGTGATTGAATGTAGTACCTGAATTTCCTTGCTAATTTTCAGCCTACTTGTATCTTTACTTTGCAGTAAAGTTGCCTATTCAGAAATTTTTAATAGGTATTTCTTCATTTTTTTTCTCTTTTTTACTGCTGATTTATTAGACTAATTTTCCAAATAAAAGATAACTTCTGTTCTCAGAAACCTAAGCCGTATATGATGGTGAACACAACAATTAAAGTGACACTCTGAAGGTTGAAGAATTTAAAAAATGGTAGACATGGTCTGAATATCCTCTGAGTTCGTTTGGGTGACAGCGGTGTGGAGCCAGCAGCCAGGTGCTGGGGCAAGGCTGCAGTGCTAACACTGTGTTCATCTCTGTAAAGGCTACAAATAAATACAGATTTTAAAATGCGTTTATTGTTTTTTCCTGATGCGCCTTCTACAAATATTTGGTATATGGTAACTTCTCAGAAGTCTTTCAGCACTTCATTTTTGAAATCTGTGAGTTCTGTGGGTCACAAATGCATTGGCTGGGCCTCATTAATTAGTCCTTGTAAACTGCTGTTGCTTGTGGTCAGCTTGCGGATGGTTTAAGAGCTTCCATGTGCATCTGTTCATGTGCCTCTGCAGCTACAGCTGGCAAGGGACTGATGGAGAGAAAGAGGTACTTCTGGAGCTTTCTGTTCTGAGTGTGCCCCACTTGCTCTCGTTCCCTGCCAGCTGTGCCTCCCCGGTGATGGCTTTGGTGTACTCTAAGGCTCTGGGTGGTGCTGCTTTGAAGCTTCTTTGAATTCTCTGATTATGCTGTCACTGATTCTCACATACACAAATCGTGCATTACTGTAAAGCCATCGTTTCCCCTGGATTTCACAAAAAATGTTCTTGTCAGTTTACCACCAGAGTAAGACAGGAAGTAATGAAGCTCCCCCACATGAAGTGCTGGGAAAATCTGAGGTGGGAGTACCATGATTTAGAAGAACCCTGACCAAAAAAAAAAAAGTGGGCTGTCTTTGGCTTTGTGCACACAGTCAGTTGCGTCTCTTTAAACTGCTCTTATGGACTGAGAGCAAGACATGCCATGTGTTGGTAGCTGCTCCATGTAATTAAGCACCCTGCAAAAACTTCTGCTGCCCCCTCTGTACTTAAATTTCCTTGGATACAAAGCCTGGGTTTGTGTTTTTGTGCACGGGTTTATCGATGGAATGCACCGAGGTGACTTGCTTTAAGTTTATTTTAGACAGAGAAATGAAAATGCTTTGTTGGATTGTGTTGAAGTCACTGGTTGTTTTTAAAACTGCATTTAAAATAAAAGCGTATTTTCTCTCTAGTGCTCATTAGTGGAAAATTGTAACACTTTGGATGCTTCCAAACATACGAATGTTAAAATTGTGTCAAGAAATGTAACTATGGGTTACATTTTTCAGTGTCTACCTGGAGCCAAGGCTCTGAGAAGCTGCAATCTCTGGCCCGCAGCTAAACTGCTCGCGCACCGAGCCAGGTCTGAAAGTGTCAGAACGGAAAGAAGTGTTTGGTCTTATTAAATGCACTTGCTGAAGCACTTCCTAAACTGTCCTTGAATAGTCCTTTCCTACAGCAAGCATAAGGTGCTTGAACTGTGCGAACAGGCCAGAAAACAAGGAGTGACAAGTGCAGTGGTAAAGTAGTGATGCCTCAGTAATGCCTGCTGTGAACGCGCCTGCTGCCTCAGTGACAGCAGGAGCCAGGAGCGGTGCTGCTGAGTGGCTGTAGTCCTGTGGTCACCTCTCCGGTGGCCTCTCCGGCCAAGGCGTGGAGGGCAGAGAGCGTGGGCAGGTGCGTGTCAGACAGGTGATCTTGCTGATCTTGAAGGTCTTTTCCAACCTAAATGATTCTGAGCCAAGGCCAGCAGTGCGTCATCTGCCCAGGTAAGTGCTTGGAGCGGTGTGTGCTCAGGGGCAGTAGGCAGCCCGGAGAAAGAGCGGGGAAGGAAACAGATAATAGAGGTCCTTGGGACCGCTCTGGAAGAGGTCCCAGCTCCGGCTCCAGGAGGACACAGACACCATGATTTTTTGTCTGGGTGAACTGTTAATGACAGCAAGAAGAGCGGTTCTCTGTCTCTTTATGTATTTTGTTGCTGAGATGCAGAAAATGCAGGAAGGTGAGGTTGATACATGTACATCTCTGTTCTAATGCATTTTTATAAAAAATAAAAGTGTAGTTTAATAAATAAGCGATCTGAGTTGTGAACAGCTTTTCCTCTGCTGTTAGGTCCAGCATCAGCATGCTGACCTGATGTATTCATACCATTTCCAAAGATGTGTAAGGGAGGAGCAGAGGCTGCCCGAAACCCTCCAGCCTCCAATGACAAGTCTGGATGAAGCTTTTCTTGGCCCTCTCCTTCCTTAGCCTTTCAGGATGACATTGCTCTGTGTTCCACTTGGATGATGCTATTACCATTACACTTCTGGTTTTAATCAACAGATCCTGAGCATTCAAATTTAGTTATTTATAATGATGTGTGAGCCAAAGGAAATGCCTTACCATGCAAAGGGGATTCAAAAAAAAAGCACAAAAACCACCCAAAACTGTTAAAGCAAACACCAGTTGAAAGCCTTTCAAGAAGGTGTTATTAGCAAGTTTCAAAGAGCTGCTATTTATTGCACTGTTTTTAAAAGCATTTCTGGGGAGGTTGGTGGCCCTGCATGTGGCAGAGGGGTTGGAGATTCATGATCCTTGTGGTCCCTTCCAACCCTGGCCACTCCGTGATTCTGTGGTCATTTAACCACAAGGGTGTGTTTTTGTTTTGTTTTGCTTTTTACAAAAAAGAAGTTGATGTGTGTGCTCAGACAAGTTAATTGTCTTCTGTTGCTCAGTTATGAAGAATCAATAATGAAACACTTGCTGTTCTCCTAGGAATAAATTTAAATGCAAGTTCTGTGGTATCAGGTACTCTACCGTACCGCTCCAGGGGTTGTATTTCAGAGCGAATTCACCACTGTGTCCCCAGTTCTTTTATGAAATTCTGCAGTGCGATACACGTGATTACCTTCAGGGGGACTTTAAAAGATGTGGCTTTGTGGGCTGAGGACCCTCCTGTACAATGTGCCAGATGTTGCAGAATTTATTTCTGCGCTTGTTTCACAAGTAATTTGTTTTCTCAGGCTAAGTCATCAGACCATACACAGCGAAACCTGCTGATTTCAAAGGAAATGCTGCTGCTTTTTTGGTCTGAGAATCTAAAAATTTACTGTTGGTGTGAACAGGTGCCTGTGGGTTGGAGGTACTGAAAGGGGCCATGCCCAGGTCCAGGATAAGCCTGGCATGGGCAGGAGGCATTCTGAAAGGCCTTTTGTAGAGGGTTGGCTTTCTTTGTGAGGCTCCTTAGTACTCGTATTTTGAAAAGAGAAACCTTTGAAGAAGAAAAGAAGAGCCTTTGGGCTCCAGGGCTTTGTAGTGTTAGCAAGGTGTGAGATGGAGAGTGCTGCAGGATTTAAACGCATGGTGTGAGCCAGGGATCTGGCTGTGGCAACAGAGACTTCACAAAAGCACTGGAAAACTCCATCAACAAAGCAATTTCCATCTCTTGCTTTTCCAGATGGTGTGGTGACCCTGGGGCTGAAGTGTTATATGTAACCTTGGGTAATTTCTCTGATGGGACGAAATCAGTGGGGACATCAGTGGGGTGGGTGTCCTGTGGCACAGTGCTGTGGGCCAGGGCAGGGCTGGGCTGGGGATCCCAGCTGTAGCCTTATCATGCTGGGGAGCAGAGCTGGACGACCAGGCCTGGGGCAGCTGATGGAGCTGTAGTGGTGTAGTTGAAGACCCAGGACCCCCTGCATGCACTGCAGTTTCTCTTAGCGCCACTCAGACATTGATGTCCAGTGTTGGTAAATGAGAACTTCTGTTCCGATTTTGGATCTTTTGAGAAAGCTTGTTTGCTAATTGTTAAAGAGAGCCCTTCTGCTGTGCACACCTACTATTGTAAATGCTTTATTTTTCCGTCAAGGTGTTGTTAGTTCAGAAATAGCAATGGAAATGCTAATTTACATAGCCAGGTATTTGCTTGAAAGCTCTGAAACATGGCTCTTACGAAACACTAGTGCACCTTTTCAAGAAGTTCACCAGACTGGTTTGGTTTGCTTAGCATTGCCTGTGCAGCCTTCCGGGAAAACGTTTTCCTCCTCTTGCTCATGGTAGGATGTATAGGCCATGTCGTGTATCAGGTTCTCAGCAGCTGGGAGGCACCCCAAAATCCAGTGCTCTGCAGTCTTGTGGAGATAGGTCTGATACCTTTGCCTTCTGGTTACTCCCCGTTTTGTTCCAGGGCCTTTGGGCTCAGGCTGTGTTCCAGTGTAGCTCTCACACCCTTTGTTGGTCGCTCCCTCTTCTGGAGCCGTTTCCTTGTAGGGAAGTTTGAACAGCCTGGGACCTGCATGCATTTTTGGGGATGAAAGATGTAAAAAAGTAACTCAAAGAGAGAGTAGGATTTTTTAAATGAGAAAACAAACAAACAAAAAAGTTCTGATGGAAAATCTAGTTTTTAAAAAAGACAAAGGTTGCTGTAAGAACTTCTGGTGCTTGTGAAGGGGATGAAATAAAATAGCCTTGTTCCAAAAAAGCATTTGGGTTTGAGCAAGAACTCAATTTATTCGAGGTGTGCTCGTGCTTAAAATTAAGCACCTGTTTATGTACTCTGCTGACTTTGAACATCGGTGCCACACATGGGATTAACATACACCAGGTAGGAAAACGTACTGGAGAGCATCTGAGTGCTTTGAGAAGGAGCTTATGTTGGCTTCTGGAATGGCTCACCGCTGTTGCCCTGAATATGAGAGTGGGGCTACACCAGGGGAGCTGGGTGCACAAGCATGCTTATAAACTGCTGGTGTTGGGCTCTGTGGTTCCCAGCTGAGCTGTGGTGAGGCAGAAATCCCTTCTCCTCCCATTCTGATAATTCCCTCAAGCTGCAAGGTTGCTACACTAAGTTCTCTGAAGCGGTTTCGATATGGAGCGTCTGAAAAATGACAGTGGAGATGAAGAAGACTTTTTCACTCGTTACTTCGGATTGATGATAAGAAATCTCAGCTGACTGCAAGACCTGAAAGATTTTGGGATCCCATTTCAGATGGGATCTGTCCCCAGATTTGACATTTGGGGCATCTGTTGGTTTTGGTTTTTTTTGTGGAGCGATCTGTCATGAGTCTGGATGTGCTGTCTCTCATCTTCTTATACACGTTTTGCATAGATCAGTGACTAAAGAAATTGCTTTATCTTTAATAAAGATGTGCAAACCTTTTAAACTGAGCAGAAGGTAACTGGTGGAGAAAGTAAGCTCAGGCAAGCAGGTGTGCCAGCACCAGCTTGGTGGGGCAGTGTGGTGCCGGGGCTGGGATTGTAACCTGTGATTTCTGCTTCTGAATCTGGTTTGAGGTAAACAACGGCTCATGGTAAACCAGAGGGACTCAAGTGGGTTTAGATGTGGCAGAAAATAAATCTTAACTTGACCAAAGCAGATTATTTCAGAAGGCCTTGGTAAGCCTATGTAACTGAGTTCTGATGGTGCCTCTGTGGCACAGGTGCTCACTGATCCTGTTATGTGTCAGGGATTCCAGGGAAGGGGAGTGACAAGATCCCAGACCTGGACCAATGAGCACAAAGAGCAGGAGGCAGACAGCAAAGCTCTCTCAAGCAGAGGAAAGTCGCTATCAGTTCAGCGAACCATGGAGTGCCTGTCTCTGCTGTGTTGTAAAGGCCTGGCTGCTATCAGGACTGTACTTTAGTCTTTGTGTGTGTTCCTTATCTAAATTTCAGCCATCTCATATTTGGGACTTTGGTTGAAGGGATGGGCTGCTCCCTGTGAGATATCTCACTTGTTTCCAATGGAAATACTTCTCCTTTAGCCCCAAATTAGCCCCAAAGAGTGATTTTAATATGTGCTTCTGATTAATCACTGGGGCTTAATCCCCAGATACAGACTAGGATCTTGAGAATAGCCCTGTGGAGAAGGACATGGGGGTCCTGGTGGACAAGAAGCTGTACATGAGCCAGCAGTGTGCTCTTGCAGCTTGGAAGGCCAATGGTATCCTGGGCTCTTTTTTTTACATGGATAGACTGTGATAGGCCAAGGGGGAATGGTTTAAGCTCAAGGAGGGAAGGTTTAGATTGGATGTTGGGGAAGTTCTTTACACTGAAGGACAGGATGCTCTGTCCCTGGAGATGTTCAAGGAAAGCCAGGTTGGATGGGGCCCTGGGCAGCCTGGTCTAGTGCTCGATCTAGTGGCTGGCTGGCTGCCTGTGGCAGGGGGATTGGAACATGGTGATTGCTGGGGTCCTTTCCAACCCAAGCCATTCTATGATTGATTGTTAGGCTGTTCTTATCTTTGTTCTTTTAATCTTGCTATGTGGAGATTGCTCTAAGCATTTGCTATTTGTTATGCCACATACATAAGTCACTCTGAAAGTAATGCCTCCTATTTATTTCCATGGAAATTACAACAGATCCAAGGAGCAAATAACAATTTTTGATAGAGCAAATTCTCAGCTACAAACCACTATTTTTCAACATAGTCACCACCATCACTTATATCCCTCTGCGGCTGCCCCTGGCAGAGCCCCTCTGGCTGTGGGGCTGCTCTTCTACCAGGGGACCTTTGGGAGGGTGTGAACTGAAGTGGTTTTGCTAACTCCTGGGCTGAGGAGGTGACTTTGCTGGTCGTGGGGTTGCATATCATCCTTCTACAGTTGCAGAAGGAGCTCCTGGGAGTTAAACAGAACTCCTTTCCTCTGCTAAGGTTGATCTCTCTCAGTGCGGAATATTTCTGCAATGAAATGCTCTCACTAGCAAAAGCCTGGAGATGCTGTAAATTACGTTATGACTTGGAGGCCTACAGTAATGGTTGTAGCAGCTTTGTCTTGATTTCTGGTGCAGTGCAGCAGTTGGCCTTACTGAGCTCTGTGGGTGGAACAGGGGCAGGAGAGAGGGCACCCTGCCCGTACTGCAGCTACCTAGAACCCTCCTTCAGGATGAATGGAGAAATTGATGGAAACAGTGAGACTGCGACGTCAGTTCATTATCTCACCTGCAAATAGCAGGTACAAATCCCGCGCTGGCCTCTTGCTCTGAAATTGTGTGCCCTTTGCTAGTTGTTGGATGAAAGATGGGTAGAAGTGTGGCCAGCCCAGGTGATGCACACAGCAGTCCCTGGTGCCCCCCGGTGCTGTGCGGGCAGCCCCCAGCACTGCCCACGGCCCCCAGTGCTGCCGTGTGCTGCACCGGCTGTGTGAAGCCTCTGTGAAGTGGGAGCGGCACACAGCTCTGGCAAAATGAGTGCTATGTCCAGAAAACCACTTGGGACCATTTTAAATGGGTACAGAACTGAACTGTATAAACAGATCAGCTTTTTTAATACTTCATTATAGCAGCGCATACTGTTTGAAGTTTATTACGTATTCATGTACTAATTCCAGCTTGCTGGAAAGGTGAGGGCTGTTTCAGAGCAAATGCTACCGATTAAGACTTGTCAGTTTCTTTCCTTATGGGCAAACGTTTCTAGTTAAATGCAAGATGCACCCGGTGTGGGCCAGTGATTTGTGTGACAAACGCGCTGTCAGTCATTGTTAAAAATGTAACATTCTGTGGCAATCCACTGCAGTATGGATGTTTTCATGTATCAAACCGTCTTGCTTAAGCCTGGGCTTTCTCAAAAGCAAACCACAGCACTGTTTGCTACTGCACAGCCCCCCACTTACCAGGAATACATACAAGTTAATGGCTCAAGTGGTTTTTTTTTTCTGTTTTTTTTTTTTTTTTTCTCCCCCCCACCCCCCATAGAGATTAAGATTTAATTTTACAGATGGATTATAACTGCTCTTTTAAGTGCCATTCTTTTAGGGACAACTTAATTGATCAGGCTAAGGAGAGGAAAAACCTTCCACAGCAGAACGGATTCCATAAAGTACGCTATACGCATTGATTCGTGAGGAGCTGGAGAATTCCACGCCCTTTGAGATCCACTCCAAGGGAAGGGAAGGCTTTGCTCGTCCTTTACGTGGACCTCAGCCCCACGCGTGCAGCAGCACCCATCCCTGCTGGGCAGGCACTGAGCCCTGCTGGCAGCAGTGGCACCGCAGTGGCACCGCAGCGGCTCAGCACGGAGCTCCGAGCTGTTGGGGTCGCTGCCCCCACCGCGCCGTGCGGCTCCTGGAGCTCCTGCGGCCCCAGCAGTGCCGGAGCACAGCAGGCTGCTGCCACGCTCCTGTCAGCCATCCGGCCCAGAGCTGTTCGCTGGACAGAGACAAGACACCAAACCTCAGAGCCAGAGGACAAAAGAGGAAAGAAAAAGGCAGATACAGGACAGGTGCGTGTTTTCTTTGTCACGTTACTTTATGTAACTTCACATAACTGTTGCCATAGGAACATTATGCAGGGTACACTTACGATTTGGCTTTATGGTGTTTTCCACGTACCAAAATCTTAAAGTATTTAGTAAAACGCAACCTCGCTCCTCCCTTAGTGCTGCACAGAGCAGGAAGCTACTGGTGAGCTTTCAACCTGTTGCCTGTTTTTGGAAGCTTCTAACTTCAAAGAAGAAAGACTTTTGCATCCTTGTCTAGGCAGCCGAAGCCCCCATTACTTATCTTCTGTGAGTACAACAACAGCATTTTCTCACTACCACCAAAAGGAAGATCTGATTTCTTGATTATCAAACACACTCGGTAAGCTGTCAATTCACATGACATATTGCAAGTTAAATAACTCAAGTAAAAATTCACTTAATCTTTGCTGTATTTATATACTATATAAATTTTACATGCTATATATTTACAGTGGGGCAAGTGCTTTTTATCTTTAAAAAAACAAAGATCATACTTCAGACATCTCTGAACAACACAGCTTGTATAAACCAGACAGATTATTCAGATGAACTGTATTTAATACAGGTTCCCCACTCATCTCCTGATGCAGGACCAGTGAATAATAAGTGCATCACAGTTTGATAGCATTTAATAATAAAAAATAAAATCACAGTATGAATTTGTCTGTAACTAGAAACTTTAGAGACGAAACAAACAACTGAGACTTGAGACAAGTGACGCTATAAAAACAGATGTAATAAAAACATATGGGAGTATACAAATAGTCTGAGAGATACATTCAGAACTGCATATTCTGATCGTTGCGCTCCACTTGCTGAAAACCAGAACATATTCTTCGATCTTGAGCGTAAATAAGATGTGAAGTAAATTAGTTTCTAGCGTCAGACGTCACAGAAAAAGGATGAAGATCTTGCAGAACTCCGTAGTTGTTGGAGAGCTCGTGAAATCTTAAATAAGTCTTCAAATAAAATATACAGACTGTCAGTTGCAGATTTTATAATCCCGTAGTTTTCCTGGTCGCTCTTGAACCAGATGTCGAACTTGGAGTAACATTACATGAATAACACACAATCAACCTGAGTATGTAATTAAGCAGCATTTGAGATGTTCAATTCCAGGGCATTAGGTTCAGTGAGATATTCACATGGAAATTCACAATGTTCAGCAGTTGTAGAAATTTTCCACTCTTTTGGATTAGAAGTACATTTTAAAAAAGAAAGTCTCAAGTTTAAAAACTAAAAAAAAGTTCTTTCATGGTAAAATTCTTCACAGAAATCCGAAGCACCACTTATGATTAGGTTTTGTTTCGATGGTAATGTTGCCATTTGGATAAATTCGAGGTTTTGATGGTTAACGTATTTTGATAACGTTGAGTTGTTGGTATAGATGGCTAAAACGTGTTGCTCTTCACTGATAGTTAACGTCACTGATGGGAACATTGTGATGGCAAAAGTACTGATGGTGAAAAGGTGTTGGTTCTGAATGATAACAAAAGTCACTGTGGGGAGTGCTGGGATGGCTAACGTGTTGGTGGCTAAAAGGGGTTGGTTTTGACTGATGGTTTAAGTCATTGATGTGAGGGCAGGGATACCTAAAGTATTGATGGCGAAAAGGTGCTGTTTTTGACTGATGGTTAAATTCACTGATGGGAGCGATGGGATGGCTAAACTATTGATGGCTAAAAGGTGTTGGTTTTGACTCATGGTTGTAGTCACTGATGGGAGAACTGGGACGGTTAAAGTACTGATGGCTAGAAAATGTTGGCTTTGAGTGATGGCAAAAGTCACTGATGGGAGTGTTGGGATTGCTAAAATTTTGTGGGCTAAAAGGTGTTAGTTTGGACTGATGGTTAAAGTCATTGATCAAAGTTGGGAATGGCTAAAGTATTAATGGCTAAATGGTGTTGGTTTTGACTGATAGTTCAAGTCACTGATGGGAGTGTAGGGATGGCTAAACTACTGCTGGCTAAAAGGTGATGCTTTTCACTGATGGTTAATGTCACTGATGGGAGCACTGGAATGGCTAAACTATTGCTGGCTAAAAGATGTTGATTTTGAGTGATGGTAAAAGTCACTGATGGGAGAGCTGATATGGCTAACGTATCAATGGCTGAAAGGTATTGGTTGCGACTGATGGTTAATGTTATTGACAGGAGCACTTGCATGCCTGAAGTACTGATGGCTCTAAAGTGTTGGTTGTGACTGATGGTTATAGTCATTGATGTGAGGGCTGGCATGGCTGAACAATTGCTGGCTAAAAGATGTTGGATGCGACTGACAGTTATAGTAACTGATGAGAATGCTGGGATGGCTAAAGAATTGATGGCTTTAAGGTTCTGGTTTTCACTGATGGTTAATGTCACTGATGGGAGCGCTGGGATGGCTAAAGTACTGATGGCTTAAAGGTGTTGGTTGTGACTGGTGGTTAATGTCACTGATGGTAGGGCTGGCGTGGCTGATGTACTGACGGCTTAAAGGTGTTGGTTGTGACTGATGGTTATAGTCACTGATGGGAGGGTTGGCACGGCTGATGTAGTGATGGCTTAAAGGTGTTGGTTGTGACTGATGGTTATAGTCACTGATGGGAAATCTGGGATGGCTAAAGTATTTATGGCTAAAAGGTGTTGGTTTTGACTGATAGGTTAAGTCACCGATGGGAGCGTTGGGATTGCTAAACTTTTGCAGGCTAGAACGTGTTGGTCTTGACTGATGGTTAAAGTCACTGATGGAAGCACTGGTATGGCTGAAGTACTGATGGCTATAAGGTGCTTGGTTTTGATGGTTAGTTAAAGTCACAGATTGGGAGTACTGGGTTTTAATTGATGGTTGAAGTCACTAATGGGAGCCCTGGGATGGTTCAAGTACTGATGGCTAAAAGTTGGTTTTTATTGATGGTTAAAATCATTGATAGGAGCATTGGAATGTCTGAAGTATTGATGGCTAAAAGGTGTTGGTTTTGATTGATTGTTGAAGTCACTGATGGGAGTGTTGGTATGGCTAGAATATTGATGGCTACATGGTGTTGGCTTTGATGGTTAATGTCACTGATGGTACCACTGTGATGGTTAAAGTATTGATGGCTAAAAGGTACTGGTTTAAATAGATGGTTAATGTCACAGGTGGCCCCAATGGGATGTCTGAAGTATTGATGGCTAAAAGGTGTCGGTTTTGACTGATAGTTAAAGTCACAGATGGGAAGTTGGTTGGCTAAACTTTTGCTGGCTAAAATGTGTAGGTTTTGACTGATAGTTAAAGTCACAGATGGGAACACTGTCATGGCTAAAT
>JAOWBP010004330.1:10163908-10180279 GCA_028571105.1 Tragopan temminckii
CTGTTATTTCTAACTGTTAGTTAAAGTCACTCATGATAATGTTGGAATGACTAAAGTATTGATGGCTAAAAGGTGTCAGTTTTGACTGATAGTTAAAGTCACAGATGGGAGGTTGGTTGGCTAAAGTATTTATGGGTAAAAGCTGTTGTTTCTAACTGTTAAAGTCACTAATGGGATGGCTAAAGTATTAATGGCTAAAAGGTGTAGGTTTTGACTGATAGGTAAAGTCACTAATGGGAGTGTTGGGATGGCTAAAGTATTTATGGCTAAAAAGTGTAGGTTTTGATTGATGGGTAAACTCACTGATTGTAGCGTTGAGATGTCTAAAGTAGTTGGTTCTGATGATGTAAAGTATTTGTTTTTGTTGAAAAGTTGTTGGCTTTGATGGTTGTTTTAGTTTGAGTATTGAAGGCTTCAATTAGTAATTCGCATCTGAAAGACAAATAGAAAACGTCATTCCCTACTGTCAGGTTCAAGGTGTGGCTGTCTGGCTCACTGTCCCTATTTCTAATCAGAGAGGTCCCAGATCTGCGTGCAGTTTGATCAGCTCTGTGACTGCAGGGCTGATCTGACTGGGGAAGGCTCCTGAGAATCTCTCAGCGAAGTGACTCTATTTTAGTCCTATGCTAGCAACTCTGCTAACTGCACAGAATACTAGGACAACACTTTAACAGCAAAGGGCACACCTTACCTGTAGGTCAGCTTAGACAGCATCTTTGTTTTATTAACCATCTTGTGGTCAACCTGACCAAATCTCAGCTTAAAAAACAGAAGCTTTCAGAAACTTGCTAGAGGACATATGAACACAGGAAAATAAGGATTTTAAAACTTCTCCCTTCTATCTGCTTTTTCCTTAAGCCACGAGCTACACCTGGCTCATTTATTCACAGTAATATCAGTCTGGGTGAAAGGCACAACCTTACAAATCCCTCTCAGTCCTTCACTACACTTTCTTAGTCTATTTTTGACAAGTGTAGAAAAAAAAAGTTTGCCATCTGCTGTCCAGAGAATTCACTAGAGCCAAAAGAGCATTAGAGGACACGCATTTTTACCTGTGCTGTTGTTCCTGACTGATCAGCTAAAACAGAGATACTTAAAATTTAGTACAATTGGGATTCTTTTGACATTAGCATCATAAGAAGTCTGCTTTTTACAACAGTAGTAGTCCTCATTTCTTTTTCTCAGCAAAGGGACAGATATAATATTAAAGCTCACAGTAATGTGTGATCAGCCAGCCTTCCCCAAAATATCATATCCTTAGATTAAAACTTCTGGTTGTCAGCGTCTTAAAATACAATCATGTTCCTCAACAACTGTACTTCACCTTGGGGAAACTTTTCAGTGCCTGAATCCACCCATTGTGGCAATTTACTTCCCTATCCAAACAATGCAATTCCTGCAGGTAAAAATCTCTTCTGGAAATTAACTTCTCCAAATACTGAAAGGCAGTTTGATGTAAAGCAGGAAGATTAATCCCTTTGCTTCCTGTGCCAGGATGACATTTTCAACACTGGACTATTATCAAAAGGGATTGCCAGGGACTGTTAAGCCAACTGATAATTATGGGCAAGTATAAAATGTCAAAGTTCGAGATGAAGCTTGCCTTTGATAGCAAGCTATCTTCTTCAGAGATTACCTTCATTACCTATAAGAGGTAAACACATTTGGATGGGGAGGGAGATTGATTTTAAGAACAGATGCAGTCTTGCCAGTAATGTAGCTGGTATTTTTCAGAGTACTGATATACTGTACACATAAATACTTGGATTATATATGAATACGTTAAAAAAAAAGTGAACCTTTAGAAACTTTACAGCCCTGCTGAATCAGTATGTCTCTATAGTCCTAACTGATGCACCAATTTAGCCTATTGCGAGTGCTTATTAAAATATCCGAGTAATTGGGACTGGGATCTCATGTCAGTAGCAGGCATCTAAGGTTGTTTTTAAGTAACACACACTCTGTTTAGGAAAAAAATAGTGGAAAATGTTGTCAAATTTGATGTTTAGAGGCTGAATTTGTATCAGTGTGCAATCTTCCTCATCATATAATGCTAGAGCTAATTAATTTAGACTGTATTATCTACTGAGCGTCCAGGTCAGGATGATGAGAAGAACAGAGAGTTCAGCATGAATTAAACCAGGGACTCAGTCTGGTACTCTCTGTATAGAAAACTAAATACAAACTTGACTTTTTAATACTAAAAATGGGGAAACAGCTATTTTGTCAGCCTGTTTCTCTGTATTTTTAACCCTACAGTAATAGGAAAAAGAACTCAAGAAGTAAAACAGCAGCAGGAATTTAACATACTCTCCAGGTGTTACATTGTAAAGGATTCTCTGGAGAGTTAAAAACTGTGAATTCAGTGCGCTTAGAAGGCAGATCTACATCTGAAACAAAACTGTGTCAGTATTACCACCAACTTATGTTACTCTGAATAAGCAGTCAGCACTAGTTCTATCTTACAATAAAGCTAAACATAGCCTTTTATTTAAAGAAATTATTCTGGCAGTCTTTTTTAGAAAGATGGTGTTTCAGTACGGCAGTACCAACCTGGAAGTCTCCCTTCTCTCTCAACTACTCTGCCTCCTTATTTTTCCCAGTTAGTTGGACTGAATCTAATATGATATCTTACATCTCTCCCTCCTGTTCACCACTTAACCTTCAAATTTAAACCCAAAAGATTTGTTTCTCCACCTCTCTACTTCAGACTTTATTTCCTAGCAATCCTTCAAGCATAGGGGAAAAAAATAGCTTATTAACCTCTTTCTTCTCCTTAAATATTTCTGCAGACTATTTGGACAGTGCATACTACAGAGATTTCAGCAAGCACTTAAGGACTGTTTTAATAACCTCTATGTGAATTAAAAAAAAATTCTCTGAATGTCCAGTGGCCCCTTACCTTTAATATTCTCGTTGGATGCGATGGAGATCTAGTTCTAGATTTCACTCCCGCAGGAAGGCTTGCCTTCCTTGTCGGGTTGTCTACTGCCCTCATTTCCATATTGCTCACATAAATAGCCAGCAGGAGAGCAACATCCTTCCTTCTCCCATGCTTTCTTCTGGAAACGAGGATCCAAATATTCCAAGAAGCCTTTCAATTTCCTGATGTGTTTCTTCTTTTTCTTTTTTTTCTTACGTTTGCGATTGTCATTGTCAAAGTGGAGCACAGAGAAATCCGAGTCATAAAGTCTGAAGGAAACATGCAAGCTAAAAATAGAAAAAAGATGTGGCACTTGATGCATATACGAAATGTTACTTATTTATACTTATTTATACGAAATGTTACTTATTTTATTGCACTTTGTGCACATCTAACTATAGACGCAACAAACTTAAGCCCTCAGACTGAAGGAGAATAGATCCCGGTTTGTAAACAGATCACTAACATTGGCTAGTTCTGGAATATATGCAATTAAAAAAAAAGATTGTTTTTAGCTAATTGAGAATGGTATGCAGATGTGATTCTAACTATGTGGTCCAAATATAGTGTTCTAATACAATTCAGCAAAATCTTTCCTATCTTCACTTGATCAACCTAATAACATTGTCCCCAGCCAGATCATGCTATAAAACTAAGTTAGAAACAATGAAAAAAAAAGGAAGATATGAGAAACACCCAGAAAAGAATTAGGAAGAAATTGCTGAGTATGCTGGAATCCTTGCTTACTTGTAATTCTTCTCTCGATGTTTATCTTTGGACTTCTTTTTCTTCTTGGCTTTCTTGTATTCTTTCATCTTTTGATCATCCAAAGCCTCTTTTTCTACTTTTCTCCTTTTCTTTTCTGTTTCACTTTCATTACTTTCTGCATATTTTCTTTTTCTGTCACTTTGTTTATCATTTTTGGGGGAAAAGTTCTCAAAATGTAAATGAATTGGTGGAACCGGTGGAAGTATATGTCTTTCATGAGAATATTTTTCAGATTGCTGCTGGGGTACTGAACGGTGCCGTGAGTCTGCTTTGTGACTGCTAAAGTGACGTACATCCTCCTCTCTAGAGAGTGAGTTGTGAGGCCGTCTGGTTTTGTAATGATAATCCTTATGTGACCTGCTGTAAGCTTGACTTGATTTGTCAAAATCTTTGTTGTAATGGGAGAATTTTCTTTCTCGACTATCTCCTTTAGCATGAGAGTAATAGTAATCACTGTAGTGTCTGCATTTTTGCCCTCTGCAGGATTTTTGATGGTATCTTTCTCTGCTCCAAGTTCTCTCTTCTTTGGAACAGAAATATCTATTCCTATCTTGTTCACGTCCTCTGCTTCGAGATCTGTAACGAGAATATTTCCCTGAGTTTCTGCTGACATCAGGGCTGTTTCTTTCAGTATAGGAAGATCTGTATTTGTTTCCACTGCAATACTCCTGCTTGTGACGACTTTGCTTATTTGTTTCCACACTACAAGAGCATCTCCTCTTGTGGAAATGACCATCTGGTTTGCTGTTTTGCTTCTCCCTCTCTTCTGTATCAGAGTCTCCTCTTCTTCTTCGGTAGTGCTCTTTGTCATTTTTAGAATCATATACATTTTTACCTTTTTTCGTATGCTTATTTTCTTCACAATTCCTATTAGTTGGTCCCTTGTTTTCTCTAGAAAATTGACTCTCCAAAACTTTATCCAGCTTTGTGATAGAAGAGTCATTAACAGGTGGTACATCTACATAGTTATTAGATATGTCCTTTGTATCTTGGCATTTATCTGCAGTATCTAGACACGCAGGTTTTTTAGAACTACATTCAAAATCAGACTTTACAGAGGAAGCCTGTCCTAATTCCTCTTCAGTCTCAGGAGACCCTTTGATATAGAAAGGATTTTCTTCTGAAATGAGATCAAGTTCTTCTGATCTTCTAGGTTTGTCTTCGTCACCACTGTCTTCAGACTCAAAATTTAGAAGGAATTCATCTTCAGTGTCCGAGGATCTTTTCCCAACCTCGTGCTGACCATTGATATTGGGTTGTGCATTAACAGCTTTTGTTGTAATACTTTCGGCAACTTCTTCTTTGGCATAAATAGTTTCAGAATCCGATTGAATAAAAAGATTCCCAGCCTCATAGTTCAAGTTGGAAGGAAGTTTCCGGCATTCTTCATAGTCAAACAGCGCTTCCATCGCTGTTTCGATAAGATAATTGTTCTCAGAAGATTTCTGAGGTCCAGGGACACTGCACAAAATAAAAACACTTTTGTTGAAAGAGATGAATATTAAAAGCAAGATTCTGTCATACAAATCTAAGTAAAACAACCAACCAACAAACCACAACCCACCCACCAAAACTACTGGAACCCTCTTTAATTTAAACTCTCAATTTAAACACCTATCTTTTGATTATTACACTCTCCTCAGCTTTCAGAAAAAGTGCTTTTTTTCCATCTGGCTTCTGTTTGTACTGCAATAAGACAAACAAACAAAAAGCCCAACACATCTTCTTCCACTTGCTGATCTGACTACCACCAATAGCCAAAACCGCTCTATCTGCTCTCCCATTCCAACTAGAAAAAACAACAATTGAAACACAGATTTCTCACTGTCTCCCAAATGAGAGAGCAGGTGATGAAAATTTACATTTACATATGCTAGTGCTGTAAAAAAGGAGAAATAGACAACACTTCTACAGACAATGGTGAAAAATGGAAAAACATTCTATGAAGAAACAGAAGTTTTCCACAGGGCACCAACCTGCGCCAGAGTAATAGGCACTATGCTGATCACCAGTTCTGCTCGTAACACTAGACATACGGTATAGAATTCTCTCTACTGACTTAAATCTTCCAATTAAAGAGTATGTAGGCAGGTAAAACCATGAAAAAGTTGCATAAAACCTTGTAATCAAACTGTTTTCATTTTACCTTATTTCCTCTGACAAGCTCTTCAACTGGTTGCATGCAAAGGAATCTAAGAGTACTTCTTGAGGGACTGGAGACAAAGATGTAGGCGTCTGCAATTAAAACATAGAAATTAACAGGCAGAAAAAAAATGGTACTTGTAGCTGTATTGCAGACTAGTGTTTTCAGAAATTCTACATTAAATTTATGCAAGACTGCTTTGAGTTATATGCGCTAGCTGCACTTTACATATAACTCCAACTCACTCCCAAAAATATACTTCATGAAATTTATGAAGTTTTATCTCAACTGTACTTAAGTTGGTATGTTTTAATATCAGCTCAGCTCTGCAAATTCTAATGGGATAATATCACATAGTGCTATGAACAAATTTGTGGTGTTTTCTCAGTATTTCACATGAATTGGGAACATTATAGCACTCTTGAATACATCATTAGTGAGAAATTCTAGATGGAAAAAGCATAGCTTACTGTTTCAAGCACTCCGTTGGTTTCAGAAAAGAACATTTTGGAAGGTCTAGCAGGTGGGAGTTGGCAACTGGAATCATCAAGTTTCAGTCCATTTTCTTTAGGTTCATTATCTAAACTATTAGCACCATATAGTGAATCAGTTTTTGGCAGCTCATGCTGGGATCTTTCCTCTTCAGCATCCTGACAGGAAGAATAGGAATCCTGCAATGTACAGACCCTTCCAATCAAAATTCCATTAGAAGATATTATGTTGCAATTCCTTGTAAATAAGCCCTCTGATGACTCCTCCTCAGAGTTTCCTAAGAACTCTGTACCATAAGAGAGTATGTTATCAGAGCTGAGTTCAGGAATTCCATTCACGTCTGGCTCAATTAAAATGTCATCCAGAACTACTTGTTCGAAAATATTAGTAGCAGCTAACATTGTAGATGCATTTGAGGTAGACTCTGCTGCAGAAGAATTTGTAACTGTGGATGAAGGAACAGACTTCATCTCTTCCTCCAGAGCACGAAGACAGTCAGGTTGTGACGCTGTCTGACGTGCAGGCAATTTGTTATGAATACCGATAGTGAGCTTCTGGTTTTTTGACGGGTCAGTAATTGAAGGCCTGGTAATTGCCCAGTTTTGAACACAAGCTGTGGGTGGAGCTGAAGATGGCCTTTTTAAGGTGATATCTACGGTATTGAGGTCCTCTTTTAAAGATACATTTCCATTTAAACGACTTGAATTCTGTATTTAAAAAGAAGAGATTGCAAGATGGATAAATGCAAATTCTACAAATTATCTAAACACCTAAAAAGAAAAAAACACCACCCTTCAAATACAAAGGCAAGTCCAATAAATGGTTACTTTCTATTTTCCTTTCACTGCATAATGCTTTCAAATGGATGTCACTTTTGAAATCCATTCAAACAACTTAACATTGTAGAAAGATATTCCCAAATACACTTATTTTCCCCTTTAAACATACCTTGAAAACCCCAAAATAATTGTTCTGGTGGTCAGATATAAGACAGATGGATTTCACTGTCTCACCTAAAGTGACACTGATAGGAAGAATGTATTTTTTAATTATTTAAGTATTAGTAGACTATTTAAATAGTAGCAGAAGAGCTGTGAAGAAAGCTGCACAAGGGAAAGGAAAATAAAACTAAGATGCTGAAAACAAATAAAAATCCCACACTCCACTATCAATTTAGAGCCATTATCTGCTCCCCACCATTCCCTACTCCCCTAAATTACCTTAATCATATGAGGAGGAAGTCGTGGTCCCATAAAGCCAGCCTGCTTACTATTAGTCCCCCTCTGACCAAGGAATGAACGGGGATAAGGCGGTGCTGGTAAGTAAAAAGCACGTTCTCCAAGTGTCAAATCGTAGCGCCTTCAGAAAAGAGTAGTACATCTTAGTTTAGAGTTTGTCTTTCAGCCTGCTCTTGGATTAAATCCTACCCAAAAGTTTTAGAGGAACAGTTCATAGGATACAGAAGTCATATATGGAAGACTTAAACAAGACTATAAACTAAAAAATAGATAATGGTTTTCATACAATTCCTTTCAGAGTAATAACTTAGTCTTACGCAACTTACTATCTTGCTTTCTCCCTTTTTCTAAATTAGCCAGCTACACATAACAGCTACATAGCAATTTGCAAAGACTAGCAGTTTAAGGCCAAGCAATGAACACTAATAAATGACAGGGAGTTTCAAGTTAGACAGAGCTGAATTATACAAGTAGTATTTTCCTAGAACAGAAAGAAAAACACTTGAAAAGAAGAAAAACGTAAATAACAGGAAAGTAAATATGTTCTGAACACATTTTAATATTTGTTATTACCTGATATAAAATAGTAAATAAGCTTGCTGGCTAAGGACTGTTTTGATGTTACTTTGCACTACCGTGGCATCATTCATCTGATACCAAAGTCCATCAGCAGCCTGCAAATAAAGACAATCTTCAGATAACTGCTTGTTTTCCAAATGAAATCACTAACAGGATACCACAGAACAACATACACACAAACATATAATGAAATCTTCTCTAGAAACATTGGTTACCAATAACATTTTAACTGGTTTACCAGCACAAATTTTACCATGCTAGAATGATTTGATATCTACCTTTATGAAGCAGTAGTAGTGTCCTGTGTGAGAACTGACACCACTGTGGACTAAAACGGCATACAAGGCATAAATAAGTGGTTCTCCAACTGATTGAGACATATAAGATCGAAGATCCAAATACTCAGGATATTTAACTTCCTGAAGAGAGAACAAGAAGATACAAACATTATCTCCGAATACTTCATTTTGGTTAGCTTGGGAAACTAGCCTGGGAACAACATTTCCAAAAAACAAAGATTAGAATTACAAGGGTTACTTCAAAAGTAATGCCTCCTGTTTTGTGATGTCAGCTCATGACATCAGAGGCGGCTGCTGGTGGGATGACAATAGAGGTTGAACCTTCTCACCAACATTCTGTGACATGTTGCCATGTGACAGATGGCAGCAGAGGTGTACTCTGAATATCTGGCCTTTGGAGATGTCCAATTCCAAGATGATAAAGTTGTACTACAGCTGTAAATGTACCTTGTTGATCTTTCCACCCGTGAAACTTGCAAATCTTTTCAGTGATATGGTGAGAACGTTGGAAGACCGATGTATTGTATATCTCTTTGATGCTGGCACCATCTCCTTGCATCTTAAAAATAAGCACAGACAGCTGTTTAAAAGCGTCTTGTTTTTCCACCCAAATCAAACAAGTTCTGATGTCTCACAAATGCTTATTCTATTTGAATGATATTTACTTGCATAACATGTTTTTTTCTTTCATAAATCCTACACTGCCTTTCAGGTTTGTTAATACAGAGCAGATAGGAGGATATAAGAGGACATCTCTACTGAACAAAAAAATAAAGGATTTAGAACATTTTCTTTTGATGGCCAAATAAATGTCTGAACATGTACTTTTGTTACGCCTAAAAGGTAAGGCTTCACAACAGCTCAGAGTGCAGCACGAACACTAATCTATCATTAGGTTATATCACTGGATGGTAAGGCAAGGTACCATTTCTTGTTACACAAAAATGGCTACTTGGAACTCGTGTCCTGGATAAACTTTCAGCTTTCTAGTGGAATACTGAAAGTGGAACAAGGGAGCCTCAGTCCTCAGGACTAGTTACAGCAAATCATTTCCAAAATGGACCATCTATCAACAAGAGAAACACACAATCATTCTACAAAAGGGAGATGTCTGACTTATGTCTTTATGTACTGATGTTGTCTGGAAAGAGACTGAAACCACCTGCAACTCTTTGGAACACAACTGTACATTTTAAGTTTGGTACACTGCCCACTCAAAGGCAGGATCTACAGTGCAAGCAGCGAAATACAACCACTAGCACAGAGACTTCATAGAGAAAAGTACTGTCGATAGCTAATAAAAAGAAAGAAGTGTCTCTTTTCAAATTCTGATGTCAAAATACAAGGCAGAGAGTTCCAAACTAGAGGAGAATGCCTAAGATCAAAAAAGAATCCCTTCTTCAAAATAAACAAAAAAATCCAAGCATTTTATAGAATCACACAAAAACTGTAATTAGATACAAAGTTTTAAGGCAGTCACCTTTACTAGAAAAAAAAAATCATGGCAGGAATGAAAAGACACGTCAATTGCAAAAAAAAATGAAGGAATAGGATAGTTTATCAGCAGAGGACAAGGTACTGTACATGCACAAGGCTGTTCTTTCTAAATTTGCAAAAAGACTGAGAATCATGTGTGACTCAGCTGCACAGAGCACATAATGAAGGGCTGTGCAATTCAGATGTGAGGTGCTTGTTACACTTATCTTACTCTTCATCAGACACGATCTGTAAGTTATGAGAATTCTGAATACACGACATGTTGCTGTCTAGGATCCACAGACTAAAATGAACTCGGGGTTAAATTATTTTAACAACCTATTGGATGCTCTTCATTCAACCTACTAATTTTCTTACAGTTTTCCAACAACAAAAAGCAGATACTGCACTTTGCACTTGGAAGTGCCAGACAGAAATCCTACAGAAATGAGCCTCGCAGACTTTGTTTTTCTGAGTGTATGTTTGAAGAACAACTTGTTTTGCCAAACTATATCATACAGATGTTCAATTACTTCTCACATACACAGAAATGTTTTTCATATCTTAACTTGATGCGCTTTCACCAAGTGAAGGTTAGGTTCACTTAAGACAGCAGTTCACTTAAGACAGCAGTAGCTCATGTTTTACATTTCAAGAACTGTTCAAGGCACTGTATTGCGAGCCAGCAGAGGCTGCTAACATGACTTATCATGGAGCCAGCTCGCATTCACTGAGACTAAGTCTAACTTTGTTTCCCAAGGAATGCTAGGATCTTCAGCAACCTGCTGTTGCCTCCTATCCCAAATTACAGTCCATAGCTCTTTGATAAGTAGCAGTGAACTGAAGCAGACATTTTTTAACTTCTGGCAATAGGAATATTTGAGCTCAGAACACACATCTAGGAGGCCTGACAAGCCACAGAGCAGACAACACTTGAATAAAATAATGCCAGCTAATGGCTTCACTTCTTTCATTTACAAAATATGTATTATTTTCAAGTTTTGAATTATTTCAGTGCATTAACTGCTTAAACAAAATGAAGCAAAGACAACAACAAAGAGCTGTGTCTCATTATTTCCAAATGAAGTAAAAAAGTAGCTTATGGTCTAAGTCATGCAATACATTAATGCAGTATCTAATAGAAATATGTAACTAGTAATAATCTTACTTGCTACATTTATAGCAATTGTCACCATCCAGCTGTTCTGGTTTCACAAATTGTTCTAGAGCTTTGGTAACAGATGAAACTGCCTGGAGAGATAAGAAAGAAGAGCATTAAGTCAAAGGAAATTCAAAATTCCAAAGACTTACTAGTAGTTTATGAGAGAATCTTGCTAATTCATACTTAGGAGATCTACTATGAACCAGCAAGCACTGTGGAGAAAGAAACAGAAAGAGTATGCTCAGCACATACCTCATTTGAAAGCAATCTTACTTTGAAACAAATAATTTTGCAATACCACAAACAGCATCTGGAGTGTATTTTGTCATCAGTAATGGGGACTATCAAACTAATCGGCCTAATAATTACATTTATATTGAGGTAGAACAACAAAGAAGTACAACAGTATCACCATTTGTGTAAATACAGTAGTTATTCTTCCAGCTTAAAGCCAGTGCAGATGTGGAGATGGTTTACAATGCTTCCACAGAAGGACAAAGTCCAACTCACTTCCCAGTCACCACTCGGCTCTTGTTTTAACAATGTTTTTTAAATTGGATGAGTTTACTTAAGAAAGTTGTACATGTATTTACACATCTTGAACTATATCTACAAAACATCTTACCCTTATGTCCAGAGGTATATCAAGGAATGCCTCATATGTATCCGAAACTGCTTTGCAGTTCAAGCACTTTACTGGATTTAAAAACAAACAAACAAACAATAAATGCTTTATAAGCAATATGTGAAAGAGACTAACCGGCCAATCTCCAACTAATGATACATACTGCTTAAGTCACACTACAAAGTGCTTTATTACAAAAGATACAGATCAGTTCTAAGGACAGTAATATTGTTTTAAAGTACCTCTGGATCTTAAAAATCCTCCAAATATTTGATGAATGACGGTGGTTGCTTGAGAAGATCTGTCTAATCTGTAAATAAATGATAATCAGACCTCAGAAGATTTAAGGCGCAGAGTTAACTCTTCAAAGAGTTTTATGAAAACCAAGGATGATGTAGACTTTCGTTGCTGATAGTAAAGAAGGCACTAAAAGGTGCTAGAGATCATTTTTGATAGTAAATAAAGGACTAGAAGGTGCTAGAGAATGTATGAAAGTGAACTTGTTTATGCTTACTCGGTGCTTCCGTTCAAGCACGCTTCCTGCATAGCATCAACAGTATAGCGCAAGAACTCGTGTGCGTCTTCTTGACTGCCAAAACGGAAATGTTGTCCTATTCCTAAATAAGAAGATGAGAGTATTTACCTCATTTAAAAATGAAGTCATTCTTGTATTTCTAAAATCTCTCTTCATTTTAGTGTTAAAACCTCTTATACACATCAAATAATTATTTGAAGATTACAAGCTATCGAAAAGAAACACATCTGAAGCCACTTACGACTGAGATTACTGATAACACGCGTAGGCTCGATGGCATCAACAGTGCAACGCAGGGCCTGGTTAATGTGAGTCTCCATCGTGCACATCATGCAAAAATCTTGTTCACGACCTGAAGAGTGAAAGAAGAAAGCATCCCAGTCCAGCGAAATATCCATAACTACAAACAAACATCTAAGTAAAATTTAAACTATAGATGCAATATCCACTCTCCTTGCTACATTCTATTCTCCCAAGATGCCAATGTCCCAACAGTCTTGTAACATTTCATTTCACACAACTTTACAGAATAAAAATATCCACTAAGCCTGTATTCAAATGCGTTTTGTGATGAGAAATCTAAAAGACTACTGCAAAGTCGCATTTGTAAAGGCTGACAGGAATGTGAACTCCACAGGCTGCAAAATGTATTACTCTCTAAAATTACTACTAAATGCATTACTGTCCAATGCACTTCATTATTCCCATGAAGCAATAAATGATCCTTTAATAAATAAACAAATAAATTAAACAAACATGGTGCATTAATTGCACTCCATATGCTATTCGGAGCCCACTGCTAATACAGTGCTCAAAGCCAGCTTCTACAGGTAAAATCACAGGATCACAGGTTCACAGAATTTTAGGGGTTGGAAGGGACCTCAGGAGATCATCAGGTCCAACCCCCCTGCCAAAGCAGGTTCCCTACAGCAGGTTGCCCAGGCAGGCATCCAGACGGGCTTTGAGCATCTCCAGAGAAGGAGACTCAACAACCTCCCTGGCAAATAAGTTTGTCTCACAGAATCACTGCTGTTCTTTCACCTTCAGAGTTGTCCAACAGATTCAAAATACTGTTAGAAAGTACTCACATGACTGGCTGTGCTCAAGAGAAAGCATGTAATTGGCAAGTGGGGGTGTGTAGGTCAAACACTGTAGAGTAGCATTAAGAAAACACGTGTTGCCAAGATTGTACAGGCCAACTCCAACACTTTGTGTTTCTCGCCAATCCATACAAATCTTCTCAGGTGGAAAAAGAATGCTCTGTGGCGGAGCAATTCCATCATTAACGACTGCAAGAAAGTTAAATTTAAAAAGAGATTTTGTTTGGTTGTTTCTAAGAAAGGTATTTAAAAAAATACTATTCTGCAGGAGCACCTAGAGGAGCTAGCTACAATCCAAACCAGAAAAACTTCTTGCAGACAGCTTTAATACCGCCAAATTCAAATTGGCTGGTCAACACAATGTTTTGGGGAAAAAAAAAAACAACTTTAGTCAACCATTTTAATTTTTCTAAGGCAAGGCTAACTGCCATTCTGTTTGTAGTACCTAATGCCAAGTTCCTCTCCATCTATAATCTTTAACCTGATTAACTCAACTACTGTTTTTTTCCTTATTGTAACTTAAACCACAAACTTAGACTTGAAATTAGACGGTAAAAACGTAAAAACTAGTAACTAGGAATGACGGTACCCCTACAGATACCAGATCTTTTCCTGAGCAATGTTATCATTCAAAAAACCTGTGAAAAATGGAAGCTGTGAATAGCAACAATCAAACACTTTTCTTTGCAAAACGGAAAAGACATGGAGGAATCTGTGCATTACAAAAAGCTCCCCATATTTCTCTGTTGACTGTAAATATATCAAAATTAATTTCTGTAACATCAGTCACTTCAGTTGCCTTAGGGGATTCGCTTTTGAAGTCTTTGTTCACAGTAGTCCCCTTCTCTATCAGTGCAACAAATAAGAACTGCATTTTCTACTTTTGCTTTGAAGAAAATGGAGGCAGGATAAAGCGCACACTTACTTAGATCTCTTGGGGCAAAAGCCTTAGATTTTTCAGATGATCTACAGTAAATAGCACCTCCACGTCCTTGGGCCACAGAGACTTGGCTTGAATCTTCTGCAGGCGGTATCCAGCCCCAGTTTGCGGTGCGTGACATCAGGATTTTAGTACTTGGTTTCTTGGATTTGCCAGACCGCCTTGAAGAGGGCTTTTTAGGCTTTGAAGATTTGGGCTTCTTAGCTACGGTCATTGTTCACATCTGCGACAGAGACAGAAGTTCTGGTTGACGTAAGAATATCAAGAAGCATTCCAAGAAGAAAAGAGTAGCAGAAGTCCTGTCACTTAATCTCAAAGAAACAGCCTTAAGAACTAAATCGCTGGTAGGAATGATTTAAAAAGAATCCCCAAACTAAACACACAAAGTGAAAATTTCCATCTAAACTCTATCAGTATTACTTTTAGCTTCTGCAGAACTAGTGGCTGATGCCATTTCTTTCACTTCCGTAGGATTTTCATCCATTACAACTCTGGAGTCTTTTTAATATAAAAATGTAGAAGACATTCTCTGAGGGCAATCAGTTATTTATTGATTTCCGGAGTTGCGCAATTATCTGTTAATTATTACCTATGATCTAATAGATAATTGTTGCAATTATCTATTGCGGGCGTTAGTAACGGAACACTATTACTTCACTGCCTGCGTTTTTCTGTTGCGTGTGCACAAAGGTACCCAGAACTCACTGCTACTTTTCTTCTGTCTTTCCAGGGCTCGCCCTCTACCTCACTGTCTATTGCACCAGTCATGAGGGGTTTGTTGTGATTCTATAATGAGCCTAGCTTTTAAATACACCTTTTCTGGGCGTCACTTGGTGATAGCAAGTTAATTTGTGAGGGCTCCTCAGTCTACATCATGCGGTCGCTTTTTCCAGGTGAAAAAGCGGAGCCGTAAGTGGCAGTACACTAAAGCCCTGGCATGTTGAGATCCAAGAGGAGAGATGTTTGGCCCTCCTTTTCACTCCTGGGAACCAGATACCTCAACACCCACAGAGGATGGGCTATATCTCAGAGAAATCTTGGCAAAGGAGAGCATGAAGAGCATGTTTGCAAATTGATTTCTCCCTGGGCTTCTTCTGCTTCGCCAAGAAATATGAGTTTGAATAGAACTTCGGCAGCAGGACTTCTGGTGTTTTACTCCTACCACATTTAAAACTCCTACGAAAAACTGAAAAGTTAGACTAAAAAGCAGCTCTTTCCGTTCTGCTTTGTAAAGCTGCACGTTTTCCTCATGCAAAACAACAGGGGAATGTAAGCTAGAAACGGAAATGCTGAACGTAAAACAAAACAAAACAAACCTCAGCCCTCCAGGACAAAAGCCAATAACTGCTACAAAGTCCTTTTTAAAATGCTGATTAGGTTTCAAGGTGATACCGCTTTAAATAAGCGTAATTGTCTCTCCATAGGCAGAAGCTGAATAATGACAGGATGAACTTCTATACTTCATGTTTTGTTACTGTCTTACTGTAGCACACAGGGACTTGTTACCTTTAGGGAAACCACTAACCTAACGGAGGGTTTAAAACATAAGCTAGTTTGTTATACCAAAATGACTGAGAGAACAAAGCATAAAGTGCTTTCAGATTTCTAGCACGCCTTGATTGCTACCCATTAAACTTCAGACACGTTAAACAAAACACAGTAAATAAGAAAACTCCTAGTCCCACAGCTGGCAAATTGTGTGCAGAGGTTGTAATTAGAACTTTTTTGCCTTGACATTTTACATTTAAGATTGATTTTAAATCCATTCTATACACACTTTCCATTCCTGAAAAAACAATACGCAAACCTGAAAAATGCATTTACATGAGAAATGAAGTCGTCCTTGTCCGATTGGAAGACTAAGGTGACAGCTCCTGGGATCAGGGATTTTCAGATCAGCTCCGATCTTCACCAGTGGCAGCTCCTTTTTTTGGATTGAAAGGGAAAATGTTTCAGCAACACATTGAAAACATACTTAAGGGACAAGAAACAAAATCAAGACTGCAGTGAGAAGGAAAACAGAAAAACAAAACAATACTGGGGAAAAAGAAAAGAAAAAAAAGAGAAGAGAAGAGAAGAGAAGAGAAGAGA
>JAOWBP010004330.1:10198566-10210977 GCA_028571105.1 Tragopan temminckii
GTATGTTGAACGCTCTGCGAGTGGTAACTGTCCGTTGGGTACAAATTACGAACTCCCACAACTTCCAGAAAGTGCTGGAAGCGCCGCGTCCCGCATCGTTGAGTGCTGGTGTGACGGAAAGCAGCTTCCTGAGAGCTCGGTCTGTGCTCTTGGTGCTGCTGGTCAAAGCCGTTTCAGGCTCAATCTGTTGCCGTCCCACCTTGGACAGTCTTCAAATCAAGACCCCATTTCTGGCATCTTCTGAAAGGAAACATGCCCTGGGCAAAGCCTGTGGTCCCAGCTCTAATCAGTGATGTTGGTAAAATGAACTGGTACTCGTTCACCTGGCGGTCAATGCCATAGCAAAACGGTTAGCTTTTCATAGTAGAGTATAAAGTAATAGAAGTGCGGAGCACTTTACAGCAATGTGTAAGGCGCAGTAATGGTCTCTGTTCATATAAGCATCACAAAGCTGTATGACCAGTGCCTCTTCTCTTAGGGTGTGTTACCTAAAGTACAGGTGTTAAAAGAGGATGAGGCCAAGGAAGGCATCCAAAGAAATCACTCTTCCTGCTAATTCTGTGCTCTGCAGCACCCAGCAAGAAGAGTGTGGGCTAACATAGCCATGAACATGGTGCGTGTTACGGCAGCGTGACTTTCTGAAACTTGTTTAAAAGGATGATCTTTAGATTTTCATGGTATTTCTTGAAACTAACTCTGATAATTTGTGTCAATTCTTGCAGTTTTGTCACCGTATGACATTCACTAGCCCTAATGTAAGGCTTTGGGCGTGCTTCTTTAATTACTGCGCAGTCTCACTGAGCCCTCTTAATTTCCTTCCCACAGCCGAGCAAAAGATGTAACAATGCCAGCAAAGCTTCCAGTGAATTTTTTCTCCACAAGATCTCCCGTCGTCGATCTTTTTCGGGGACAGTTAGACTATGCAGATCACCTTCGTCAGGACTCAGAGATCGCGTTGTATTTCTTCTACGCGCCGTGGTGTGGCCAGTCGGTTGCAGCGAGAGAAGAAATAGAACACGTGGCCAGCAGATTGTCAGACCAGGTAACTAGAGAAGATAGGAGTCTTACACGTGATCTGATAGGTCTTTAGTCTCCAAAGAAGGGCTAATTCCTGTCATCCCGTGGGAACCAGGAAGACCTGCATGTCTGTACCGTACAGTAATTCAGCCAGTCGTCTTTAATTTTACGTACACAGCACTAGAATGAACGGAGCAAAGCTGTGATGCCTGCTCAGCTGTGTGTTATTTCTGCTCCTGCATGGGGAGCTCTGCAGCTTCCTGGTAAACTGTTTCTGGATTTATTGCTGTGCCTTCAGGTAGAAATTACAGGGAGTTTGCCTCCAGTCCCAGGATTTAGATTAGGAAGCTTAAAAACTGGAAAGAAAAGTCACCATAAAATACTGCTGTGCAAAGAAATGGCAGCAAAAAGATTGAAAACAAAAAAGGGGCGGTGGGGGAGGAAGGAAAGAAACGCATAGAATTAAGAGGAGCAGGTATGAAATACTGCTTTGAAAAGGTGCTGTAAATAACAGGTGGAATGCAAACTAGATAAAGTTACAGTAATGTACTTTGCTGTTAGCTGTGAACTTTTATCTGCTTTGCAGGTGCTGTTTGTTGCTATTAATTGCTGGTGGAACCAGGGGAAATGTAGGAAGCAGAAGCATTTCTTTTATTTTCCTGTGATACACTTATACCACCGCAGGTAAGAGCTTCGTATCGAGAGTCTGTTTTTCTTGTTGGCACTTTGCAAAGCAGAAGTAGTGTATGTGAGTTGCTCCAAAAGTAATGCCTCCTACTTATTTCCATGGAAACTACAGCAGTTACAAAGAGCACGACAGTACTGTTTGATAGAGCAAATTCTCAGCTACAAAACTCTTTCAACATCTGCCTCTAACGTCATCAGCCAACATAACAAAAAAGGAGGCATTACTTTTGGAGCAGCCCTCGTAAAAATGTTGTGTTTTCAAAGTTCCTTGTCTACAGTTAAAAGAAACAGAAAGAAACAGCTGAAAAGGAGGGGATTCTGGGTGAAGCTCACAGCGTGTGCTCCTGAGCTATTGGGAAGGGCTGTACGTGTCCGTTAAATGTTGTGCTGCTCAAGTTCTCATCCTTAAGGAAAATTGGTATTGCACATGCATCTCCTGGAAGTTCTCTTTCCAGTGAAATGTAAATTATCCAGATTTATGTTTTTATTTTAGTTTCCTCTTTGCGCTGTAGGTGGGTTCTATTCACTGGTCCCAATTTTTGGCAGCAGTCGTGTTTACGGATGGAATTTAGGCGCATGTTGAAATTGAGCTGTGCAGTGAAGACGTTCTTCTAAATTTGAGTTGTACACTCCTTTCTCATGCCCCAGATGTTTGAGTAACATCATGTAGTGTTCTACAGCCTCACTTTTGTTTTTTTAGTCTTTGTATGTATGCATTCTTTTTGTGTGGAGCAGAAAGTAATGCTTTTCCAGTACTGGGTACAGCAGAGCTGGATGCAGTGTAGTTTCTCAGTGGCATTTTTGCAGCTCTCCCATTGCAGGGGCAGACTGTACTTGGTTTGGGGATTTGTGCTGAGGATGAACAATCCTAATCCTTGTCAGCTGAACTTTGAGTAGTACTGGAAGAATTCAAACCGTAATAAAAGCAAACAAAGAAAAAAAAACAACAAATACTTTTGTGCAGAATCTTACTTGGACATGCATTAAGTTAGAATTGCTTTATTTTGAAATAACAGCACATTAGATGAATACACTTGGGTATTGTCAGTAACTGATTGCTGTGTCTTTAAACAGAGTTGCAACAAAATGAGACATAAATTCATGTTGATAACTTATGAAGCCCTCAGAGGGCGATAACACCCCTCATGCCTGATATATTAAACTCCTGGGCGTTGTACAGTGCACGTGAAAGGAAGCAGTATGTGTTGCTATTAAGGCAAAGACTTGTGATATACCAATGTAAGATATAGATTAATCCAGGAAGCTCTAGACAACCATTCCAGAACATTTGCACGTAGGTATCTCAGCGCAAGCTTGATTTTTTTTATTTATTTTTTTATTTTTTTATTTTTTTAAGCGTGTATGTGCATAAGCTGTATTACAGAATGCATCATGTTAAATTCTTCAGTGGACTAGTGGGAATGGATTAATTCTTTGTGCTCTTGTTTTTTTATTTCATTTTACACTGCGATAGTAAATGAGACGTAGGATTTAAAAGAGCAGTGGCCAGCAGGGAGAGGGGGCCGTTGTCATCCTCTGCTCTGCCCTGGTGAGGCCCCACTTGGAGCACTGTGCCCAGGCTGGGGCCTCAGAACAGGAGGGATGCAGAGCTGCTGGAGCATGTTCAGAGGAGGGCACGGAGGTGCTGAGAGGGCTGGAGCACCTCTCCTGTGAGGAAAGGTTGGGGGAGCTGGGCTTGTTTAGCTTGGAGAAGGGAGGGCTGCGGGGAGACGTCATTGTGGCCTTTCAGTACTTGAAGGGAGCGTATAAACAGGAGGGGACGGACACTTTTTACATGGTCTGATAGTGATAGAGCAAGGGGGATTGCCTTTAATCTAAAACAGGGGAGATTTAGGTTAGATGTTGGGAGAAAACTCTTTGGAGATGGTGAGGCTGTGGCACAGGGTGCCCCATCCCTGGAGGCATTCAGGGCCAGGCTGGATGGGATGGGCCGCCTGATCTGGTGTAGGGCGACCCTGCCTGCAGCAAGGGGGTTGGGCTGGGTGATCTTCAAGGTTGCCGTTCTGAGAAATCAGGGGGGTGAAGGAGGAGGTCTGGCAGCCGCAGCCAGGCGGCTCCGCGCTGCTGTCGCACTGCGTGCTGCTGTTGTGGGTGCTGCGGGGAGGAGCTGCAGGTCACTCGGGCTGCCCAGCAGCAGCGTGGCGGGGTTGGTCCCGGCTGTACTGAATGGTACTTGGAAACATTCGTGCGAGGAACCCTTGCATCTTTTCAGTCTCAAGATTTAAAAAGGAAAAGAAGGGGAAAACGGTAGCAGTTATTCAGATCTTTATGATGCGGTGTACTTACTTCAGATAGATAAAGCAGAACTATATGGATAGGAATATTTAATTAATTCCTGGCTTTTACCAGCTTCGTTAATGGAACTCAGAAGCGCTCTCCAGCTCTGTCCCCACCAACACATCACATCTGCACGCAGACGCCGTGCTGTCGCTGTGATTTCGGCTGGGGATGCTGTGCTGTGCCTCAGGGATGCTGTTGTGTCAATGTAACGCAGCTCTGCCAGCTGCAGGCACCACGGACGATGGGCACAGAGAGCAATCCCAAGAGCTGAGCTTGCTGTCTGTAGAACTCCACCTCTGCCACCTCCAGCAGGGACTCTACTGTGAATTTCAGTCTTAATGTTCTATTATTTTTTTTGGTACTAGTTTTGGACCAATTGAATACAAAGGCCCAATGAGTGCTGTTTATATTGAAAAGTTTGTTCGCCGGGTGATGACACCACTACTCTACATCTCGTCTCGATCAAAATTACTAGATTTCCTCTCAAATTATGAGGTACATGTCTCTCTTCTCTAGCTTTTCTGCCGTGGTTCAGAAAGAGTTTTGTTTCACAGTTAAATTTGATCTGCTCCCAAGTGCTCATTGCTCTCCAGAGTCTTGAAATCAGTGCCCTGTAAATGTGCTTAAATCATAAATACATGAAACGACACATTCATAAGTCTGGTTCCCTGTGCAGTGACTGTTATGATTTAATGATGCTGTTAATTTGCAGTACTTTTATAGAGGTAAGAATCACAGCTGTTACTTCGTGGGGGAAAAAAGAAACACGAAGCAGAAAGACAGAAGAAATCTTTTCCCCAAAATCTTGCAGCACCTGAGAAATATATAATAATTGTTTTAATTTTAAAGGAATATTAAATCTTTCTACTAAAATAAATGCTAAGTAAAAACAAATGTGAAATCACTTGAAATAACTGTTGGCTCCTGACCTCTCTGTGCTGTTCCTTCGTGACCTTAGCCCACCGGTGCGCTGCCGCTCTCTCATTTTCAGTCCTGCGTGCTCAGAGGTGCTGAGGTTAGGAGCAGTTCTGGTGGATTAATTACTTCCGACTGGGCAGCGTGCATTGAAATCAGAACCATTCCTAATCCCCTTATAACTGTCAATTTCTGCAGCACATGATGGGAAATGCCCTTGTCATACTGCACTCCCAGTTCCTGGAGAGCAGCCCTGCACCGTGTGGCAGAACGCACAGCAGGGCTGCAGATCCAAGGCCCCTCTTTAGTTTAGCAGTGTGGGTGCTGCAGGGCAGGCAGCTCGTAGTGCAGGTGCCGGGCTGGGCTCATCCGTTCAGGGCTCTGCATTTGTTCAGATCACCAGCATTGTAAGCGGGAGCTGAGAGGCAGGAGTAGTGGGTTCTGTATCTATTTCTGGTGCAGATACTTTCTGTGATTCTGTTGTCCTTTCTCTGCTTCAGTTTTACTGCTCTGTAACTTCATTGTTGTTCTGCTTGCCTCCTTGGAAAGCGGTGGTGCTTGGGCTCCGGATTTGGGTCTGGGAGGGCTTTGTGGCTGTATGCACTGCAGTGCTGCTCATCACCCACAGTTGAGACTGCGTTTTCTGACAGTAATTATTTGGATTTTTTATATGTTTATGAAACGAAAAAAAATTAAAATAGTGCAAAATTAAAATAGGATGAGAATTAAATTTATTTTTTGAGAGCAAAGGAAAACACCCCATTTGAAAAACAGAACATAAAGTATATAGGGAGATCTTAGTGGCGTCAGGAGAGCAGTCTGCAGTTCTGCCACAGCTTCGAGGAGGAGAAGTTGGTGCTGACTGAGCTCCTCTTAGCAAATCTGTGTTCCAAGATTAGGAACTTCCTGTCTATACTGAGATCTCCCGTATAAGAGTTGGATCTCTCTGCTGCTGAGCAGCCCTCGTGTTAGTCCAGCTCCCAGAGCTGCTGGGGTTCCATTAGGGTACCCAGATAGCTGGCAGAAGAGCAGGGCAGTTTGCACAGTGCTCAAGAAGGAATGCAGCTCTTCGGCCACTTACTTGCCTCGTGTGCCTGCCCCGGTCAGGAGGAGGAACTTTTAACTTGTCAGATGATCACAAAAAGGACATTGTTCAGATAGCCTACAGATCAGGCATAGAGCACAAGGTTCATACATAAAGCGTACTTTCTGCTAAACCCGCCCAGTTCTCTTACTATTGAAACCTCTGAGAATCACTCCCGGTAATCCTGAGAAGCCCTCCGCTTCAGTCAGCGCTCGGAAATGTGTAGCCACAGCTAATGGGTAACAGCAGTCAGGGCCTCGTCTGCTCAGTGGCTTTGAAATGCTTTCTAGGTCTGCCCTTCAGCTTCTTGGCACTTCTGCTGTCACTTCTTGCTTTCAGTTGCTGTTTTGTGCCAGTGATGGTGTTCAGAAATGGTGCCAGAGAATGGGAAGCAGCGTAAGGAGCCGTGTGTGTCTCCTTGCTGGGTTTACTTGGCTGGGTTGTTACTTTCTTAATTTGGTGTTAGGAAGGGAAAATGAAGAAAAGCAATGACTGTCTTTTTTTGGTAACTGTTATCCTTCCTTGAAGAACGAATGCTATCACATTTCTGTATATTTTCACTTCTTTATTTATATTATTATTTTCTCTTTAACAACTGTTATTGGAGAAATCTGAGTAATTGCTATACCTCGTTTTTATTGTTGGTAATTTCTTGGAGTGTTTCATTAGTAATCTTTGTGAGGAAGGCTCTTGTGGGTAGCATTCAGTGTCAGGCAGGGTAATTCCTGCCTGAACGAGCAGCTCACTGGTTGGAATGGGGAACCATCTTATCAGTGAAACATTCTGAGATATCTTTACGAATACCAATAGGCAAATCATATATTCACATGTTGAAACTATATTCTTTCTTTTTATACGTAAAGCTGAAATAATAAAAGCATCCTTTAAAATACCAAATGAAGGTATTTCGTTGGGGAGGTATTTGCCTCACCCAGGATGGTCGGTGAGTCTGGAATCTTTTGTCCCACGGCGATCCCTGTGCTCTTGTTTTGTGCATTCAGTGCATGCAGCGGGATGGCGGAGCTGGGAAACAGCACAGAATAACCAAATTCCATCGCTTTCTCTGTCCTGAAGGCCTGCTAAACCAATTGGAATGGTGAATAAAAAAGCAGTGATTAATAATGATTTTTTAAAATGAATTGTATTCTGCAAAATTGAAACTCAAAACGTAGGTGATGTTTCGGAGCAGCAGCCTGCAGGCCGTGCCCTGTGTGCCCCGCAGCTCCCAGCTGTGCTCGTGGCCTTGCCAGCAGCCCTGCCTATGGATGAGCCTTTTACATTTCACGTTGTCTGATCGGCATTTGAAGATCTTTCCTTACTTGTTTTTCTATCTTTGTTCTTGTGCAGCTGGTCTCGCACTGAGCCCTAAGTGACACAACAAAAGAACTTGCAGTGACTGTAGCTTTAACGTGGGGTGGCTGTCGGCTTAGCAGTTCCAGTATTGACTCACAGAATGTGTGACGCACACGCAATTGCTGATTATGTGCAGCGTAGTACATGAGGAGAACGTAGGCTGAAAAATTATACTAGATATTCTCGTTCTGAAGAAGTCTTACGACAATTATGATTTATATTATACAGTTGGAACTGACTGATAATTTCTAAGAAATACTACTTTTTAGAGGACTTCAGTAGCCAGTGTGGGCAGTGGGCAGCTTCAAACTCATGCCTCTGCAGTCCTAAAAGCCTCCTCGCATTTTATGTAGCTCTCAAATAACAGCTTTAGAACTGATTTCTGATCAGTCTTTTAATATTAATTCTTTTCTGACAGCATAAAGTGACTGTTCTTCAGTAAATACTGTTCTGTTGTCTTTTAAGATGTTGCATTTTAGTATAGACAAACAGCTTTCATCTCCCGTGTAGTTACAAATCACTCAGCTAACTGTAATTCTTACTCTTTCAGCCTGGAGTTGTGGGATATTTTGAGTTCAATGCTTCACCGCAGCCTCCCGGTTATTTAACCTTCTTTACATCAGCTTTACATTCATTAAAGAAAGGTAAAAGCTTCATCTTCAAAATTTAAGGGATCTCTGAACAATGTACATGTATGGACTTCAGCAATTCTTTGCAATATTTTGTAATTTGAAAGCGGATCCCTTTTGAGTGTTTATTAAGGTTCATCTAATTGTGAAACTATATTTTATTACTGTGCAAAGTTTGCTTACGTGAGAGGTTTACGGTATGTTTTGTGGTCAGCCATCGTGGAATTCGAGTACAGGGCAGCTGCTCTCAGTGATACACAAAGGGGCACTTTCCTCAAAATCCTTTGGGTGTAGCTGCAGTGCATCCGTAGCCGTAGGCAGAGAGCATTTGACCATGCTGAATTTCTGAGTGGCTTCAGTTCCAGTGTTGTTGCATTTTAAAAATAAGATGTGTATTCTTCTAAGGCTTTCAGGAGTGGAGTTCAGTGCGTAGAATTCTATTTAAAACTGAACATTTGTCCTTTAAGATTACCTGGGAACAGTACGCTTCGGAGTGGTCACAGATAAACGTGTTGCGGAGGAGATCTCGTTGGTGCATTCGGGCAGTGTGTATTTGCACAGACACATCAACACATCTCTTGTGAGTATCATATTGGTGTTGTGGTGACTCTGGGACAGCTGTGCTGCAGTGCAAACATCACGTGGACAAATAAAGAATAAAGGAGTGTTCCACAAAGCAGTAGAATAAGGAGCATCTAAGTAGTCTATTTTTGTACAGCAATACAAGTTTTCTTTCTGCTAGTCAGCAGCTGCTCTAAATGACTTAAACTTTAAGCGGTGTCCAGACCAGGTGGGTGATAGGGCCTCAGGAGAAGTGTCAGACTCAATTCCGTGACTGGTTTTAGCAAGAGTCAAAGGTATACGCTTCTGCTTGTTGGCTTTTTCCCTTGCACTTGTAGGGAAATAAGTGCCAGAGCACAGCGATGTGAAGCTGCACTAGCACAGGCTGAAATACATGCAGTCATAGCTCATCCATCCATGAGGGAAATTAAATTATTTTCTTGACTGCCTATAATATCTGTATTTATCTGAGAATTATTTTAAAGACTTTAATACTCAGACTTTCAGCATATGAAGGTAAATACATACTTCAGCTCAGCTCTTGTCCTACTACTCTGAAGTGTGTGACAGTGGGCTTTGTGTTTGCAGCGTATTTGGCCTTCTGTAATAGATTGACTTAAGTTTTCAGAGGCCCTTGTATTCATCTTAATAATTTGGGAAAGTCTTTCTAATAATATAGGAAATTATTTGTCTCCTTCAAAACAAAACCCCAGAGGCCCAGACACCTCGTAAATGTTCATACTGAGACTCTCTTCTGATTAAAAGAGATATTTATATTAATTTAATTGAAAATTTATCTGGAGTTTAAACCTGCAATTCATGGTTTTGGAATACTAAAACTGAAAATACTTTTGGAATTGTTATTGTGTATGGAGTCCTTATCTGTCCACACTGCTAACATGAGTGGAAGCTCTGAAGATAAGCGTCCATGCAGTATTTTATTCAACTGAGATTAGGGAAAACGTGACTTTTTTCTAAAAATTACTGGTAAATGCATGAGACTGCTGTTGTCTTTGCAGCAATTCAGGATAAACTTACCTTAATTTATGAAAATGACCCTAGAAGCTGTAAGCCAGTTTTCAACAATTTTTCTGTACTTTCAGTAATAAAAAACAGTGTAGCCATTTTAAATGCAGTCTGGATATTGGGGTTTAAAATACTGACTTAAGGTGAGTTAATATGTTGAATTAGTAGTGGAAAAAACTGTTCTAGTATGCTATAAATCAAAACGTGATGATATCAACTTAGAGATGGCACTCTTTATAAAGAGTGCAGACAGTAAAGATCATAACGATGTGATGAAAGAAAAAGGAGCTTGCCTCCTTTCTTCTGCCTTGCAGAAGACTTGTTGCCTGGAAGACTGTGAATGTTGATGTGATCTTGTGAGAGGGGGAAGGAGGTATGAAGTTCTGAAGCTCTCTGAATAGTTTTGTTAAATTAAAAATGAGTTTTAGGCATTACTGTAACAAAACACACTGTAGTTGGGAACTGTGTTCAGTAGTAAGCAGTATGTTTTAGTAAATGAGAGCAAACAATTATTGTTTTCCTTCTCGAGATCTATCCAAGTGACATCATGAACTATACAGCTGAGAACGTGTGCAAGTGGGCTCTAGAAAATCGAGAGCTGCTCATCCGCTGGCTGAGACCACATGGTGGAAAAAGCCTTCTTCTGAACAACGAGCTGAAGAAAGGGCCGGCGCTTCTCGTGTTTATACCTTACAATCCCTTGGCAGAAATTCAGCCTCTTTTAGACACAGTAAGTGAAATAATTTCATCTGATAGGTGAGATGGAAGGGAAATCTGCCCCTTTCTTTTCCCTTACTTATCTGTTCTTTACACGTGCCTTTTTGCTGCACGTTTCCCCTTCAGTATGAAAAATGAATTGGTGATTCAGTACAGGAACGTGAGCACTGAAGGAGCAGCAGGCTTCCTCCACAGTGAGTCCCATCAGGGTGTGCAGAATACACTGCAGGCTTACAGCTGTGTGCCGTGGCTGGAGGGCACTGGCGTCACTTCTGCGCTGTTAGCCGTGCTCGCAGAATTGTGTGCTGTGTGGAGCAGGAAGAACCTCTGTTCTCTTTTCACGTGGGAATGCTTTTGTTTATTTTCTCCTCGTATTGGAAAACAGAGGAGATTCAGGAGCCAGTACTGGTTAGCGCATCTCGTAGTGGGATTCAACCATATAATATAGTGTTACTGAATTGTGATAAATAGGGTACAGAGAGGACCTTGAGATCAATGTCATGGAATGAAAGTGATTTAAACAGTATTTTTGTAGTTCTGTGCATTTAATTTCTGTAGACTGAGATGCTGAGCTCTGTTACAAAGTCAGAGCTTCCTGTAATTCTTTCCTAAGGATGTAGAAGAGTGGTAAACTTCGTAAAATTCCATCAGAAGTTGCAGAGGTTGTTAAACCTGCAACAGATAAGTGCTTTTGAGTGAACTACATGCAGTTTTAATCTCACTTTGCTTTTCTCTTTTCCTTGTAGATTACCAAAGTGGCCTTGGAATACCACAGCTGTAACAAAAGCCAGGGAGCTGAACCAGAGCTTCAGCACTTAGGGAACAATGATTCACCAGCTTCTGATTCCTCTGATCCAGATGCACATACGAAAGCGGCAGAAACGTTTTTGATAACCAAGTACCCATGCTGTAACACGGTGGTGCTTCCGCAGTGGCACTCGATATCCAGAACTCACAATGTGTGTGAGCTTTGCATTAATCAGACACTTGGTGTCAAACCAGATAAAGTCAGTGTGCCACGCTGTAATTTCTTTGAGATAGAAACAGCTTTGGACTCTTTCTACCTCCAGGAACACACCTTTTTTCAAGTTGTTTCGAGTAGCATTGAATGCAGCAATTTCCTAAGTTTCTATAGTCCCTTTAGCTATTACACTGCATGTTGCAGAACGGTCGATAGACATTTTTTAAGTTTCATGAGTTCTGAGAAGACCGTCTTTCAGACCCCTAAAGTTGCATTTTCTTCCCATGGGAAGAAAGATAATGCTGACATCCAGAATTCTATTCCTCATATTGAGGATAGGAACTGCTTTATTCCTGACCTTCATATTAGTGGCACTAACATTACCGGTCTGAGCTGCAGGACCAACAAAACCTTGAACCTCTATCTGCTGGATTCAAATCTTTTTTGGATATATGCAGAGAGACTAGGAGCATCAAGATCGACTCATCTTAAGGAATTTGCTGCCATTATTGACCTGAAAGAAGAGTTGCACTATGTCCTTGATCAGAATCAGTCGCTTACAGGATCTACCCTGGGTATGCTATCTGCTATAGAAATGCTTTAAATAAGAAAAACAGGTTTGCAAGTAAACATATGAATGGAAAACTTCACACTGTTCTGAAAAGAACTCCTTATAAAAGTAAGACTGTAGTCACCATCATGAGCCTTAATTTATTCTATTTAATGTATTTAGTAGCTAACCGACTAGTAGAATATTTTCCTAAATGGTATAAGAACCAAGATGCACACAACAAAATGATTTGCTTTAAGTGAAGTGAACATTGGAGTGTGTAAATGGTGACTGTGTGATAACATTGAAGGAAGTGGTAAAAACTGATTTGCTTGTGGAAAAAAATGTAACGCTGAACCTCTAACAAATGTGATACTACGAAACACATTTGTGTATTAATGGTAGTGCTGGTGTTCAGCTGTTCCAGGTACTAAAAGCTGCCAGCATTCCATGAGATACTGTTCCCTTACCAGTGCAGACCAGCCCTTCCTTTGTCCTCTGGTCTAGAAATTGTTTTAAATTTTTTTTGAAAGGTTTTTCAGATAGAACTGCGAATTGCTTCTGTTCTGATCTGGCAATACTAAATTCCCTGGCTGAATTGGAGGAGGAA
>JAOWBP010004330.1:10211077-10222289 GCA_028571105.1 Tragopan temminckii
CTGTTCCCTTACCAGTGCAGACCAGCCCTTCCTTTGTCCTCTGGTCTAGAAATTGTTTTAAATTTTTTTTGAAAGGTGTGTGTGTTTTTCAGATAGAACTGCGAATTGCTTCTGTTCTGATCTGGCAATACTAAATTCCCTGGCTGAATTGGAGGAGGAAAGTAAAAAGCCGGTTGTCTTCAGGAAGAGATGACCACAATTACTGCTCTGGCTTAATGCAGTTCCTGGGGCAGGCTGTGAGCTGCCTGCTGGCGTGCATTTACTTGCCCTGACAATGTGCTGAGTCAGCCTGGGGAAATGCAGGGTTTTTTAATGTTAGCAGTGTCTGCAGATATGGAAATAAATTCTAGTGAACATAGTATCAAAGTAAATTGTTCCAGAAGGTTTAATCAGTGTAGGTGTTACATCATTACATTGTATTTGCAGTTTGCCATAGGTGTTCAAGTTGCTCAAGTAAGTAGGCACAACTGGAGAGCAGAGAGCTGTGTTGCAGTTCCAATTCCCACCACCCTCTATCCCCTCTGCATCTCCCTGCCCTATAGAACACTCTGGAAAGAAAAAATGATGCTAAAAAGAAAAATTGGTGACCACACATGGATGCTCAGGGGGTAATTAAGATCTGGGTGAGAAGAGAATAAATTTTCTTCCTGTTTGTGCTCTCAGCGCTTTCTGTCTTAAAATATTTTCTGCTCACAGGATTTCCTAAGTGGGATGAGGGTTGCTGTGCTGAGCAGCGCTCACTACATCTCCCATCTGAGTTACTTGAGCTTCCAGAGGTGTTTTTTTTTCTACATATGTTGTCAGAGTCACTGTGATTTTCTTTCTATTTTATTATTTATTTTATTGTATTCCTATAATTGGCCTAACTTCTGATATTTTAAATTCATGGAACAGGTTTGTGTTCAATACCTTTAACAGACTTCAGTTTTTACAGATGGTTCAGTAGGCAAAGTATTTTTAATTACTCCTTCCTGTTCATTTATTACTTAATAATACATAAATACTCAAAACCTGGAGATATTGAAGGAAGATAACCATATTTTTATCTGCTGTGAGAATTTCGTGAATGTTGAGCAGCAGATACGAAATGAAGTACTGCTCTTGGTGTGTCAGAGATAGACTTGCTCATCTGGTGTTTTCTGCCTGTTAGTTTCATCTGGAAATGGCAAAGTAAAGCCTGCCAAAATCCAGACATAAGTCTATGTATCATTTTCATTTCAGAGAACTTCATAAAGAATTTCAGCGTTCTCTACAGTCCTTTGAAGAGGCATCTCGTGGATGGCACCTCAGTCCGTGTCCCCGCAGAGCGCGTCGTGGCTGAAGTGACCACCAGCACCTTCCATCACGTCGTGTTTTCAAGTGAAAAGGTACTCCTTGCTGTTGGAAAAAGCTCCTGCAAGTCATTGCTCACCTTCTGAGGAAGGGTTCTCATTCCTTTTTTAGCCACATGCATTGCTTCCTTGTAAAACAAAATAGTGTTTATTCGGAACGCCAGAATATTTGTTTCTTAAAAAAGAAAAGAAAGCAATCAAGTTTAGTGTAACTTCAAGTGAATCTGCAAAATGCCTTTTTCCTGGTAAAAAAAAAAAAAAAAAGTGAATGCTGCAGATTCCTGAATAGCAGCTTTCTACCATTGTTCAAAGTTCTGTTCCTTTTACTTTGCCTGTGCTTTTGAGATGGAAAGAAAAGAAGTCTTTGACTTGGCCTGCAATCTGCAGCCCCGTTTCCCTCCTTCCTCTGCAGCAGCAGCAGCACGTGCTGCACACGTGGAGTTTGAGGTAATGCTGACAGGCGTTGTGATGTCTGCCTTTCATAACTTAAAGGACATGAGTGCCTTTTGTTTTCTATGTATTAATTGTTTTTAAACTTTAAAAAAAAGCACTTGCAAAGCTAACAGAAGAAAAAGTTTTAAACCGAAAATAGGATTTGAAAGCACATACACAGAAATCTCAAAGGCACAAGCTTTCTGTTTGCATGACATGAAATTGTTTTATGTAAGAAGAGGTCATCTTGAAGAGCAGTTAAGTCACTTACTTTTTATTCTTTTTAAGAAGTATTCAGATTAGTGTCTGTTGGCTGTGAGGGCTGCAGGGCTGCAGCAGGTGGGTACACGTGCAGTGCTTGGCTTCAGCATCCCGGCTGCCCTTTGTTAGCCAAAGGCCCAAAGCAGGAGGGCAGACATCTTCCCCAGCACCACCTCCTGAGGTGTACAGTCACTGTTAGACATGTAGGAATTCAGGGCTGCAGAAGAATCCTAAGAAGTGCAAGAAAGTTTGATGCATTTTTATTTAGTGAGAACTAAATAATTCTTAGTTTTCTCATTACGGAAAGGAGATTCCCCAGGAATGTCTGTGTTAACCTGAGAGACAGAAGGCATCAGTAAATAGCTTGCAATAAAGCGTGTCAACATTAGCATGTAGTTTATTTTCATATGTTAAGAGTGCTAAATAATTGAGATTTTGTGAAGACTAGTCCTTTAGTGCAGATCAATTACAGTAGGTAATAAGACTCTTCATTTCATTTTTCAGAATGTCTTGCTGCTCTATTATGCACAGTGGTGTGGATTCTGTGCTTCTCTTAATCATATCTTTATTCAGCTTGCTCGGCTTTTGCCTCCAGATCATTTCACTGTGGCAAGGTAAAAAAGATTCTAATTTAATCTCTCTAGAATAAAGCAAGTTCATTGAGATAATTGGCCTAGACAATAATTACTTTCTTTCTCTCTACAGTCTTGCAGTAGTTGATGTGAATGTCATCTGTTTCATTTTTCTTTGAATCCATTATCTTTCTTTCCTCTGCCTAAATTTGATACTTTTCAATCTCACTGCAGCATTTCTGCAGTTCAGTTAAAATGAATTTTCAAATTATTCTTGGAGCACCCTGATTTTGGAAAGGGAACCAATGCAGCAGATGGCAGCAGAAAGGCATTTTTAACTTTCTCTGATTATTTGAAGTGAAGAATTAAATCGTACGGTATTGTATTTTGAGGAATTGAGATATATGTATATGCATTTATATAACACATGTATGATACATACGTTGTCTAACACGTTGTTTAACATGGTCAGGGTTTTAGTGCGACTCATACATTCTTATTGATGTATTCTCAAAGACATGATTGCCTACATCTCTGCTCTCATTGTGTCCTTATTTCATTCTGACTGAATCTCCTTGAGGGAGCAGCAGGAGATACATGGGCAAAAAATAAAAAGCTAGAGTTAGCACTTGTTTATAATTGCTGCTTTTTTCCCCTAGGTAAAATGCTGCTCTCAAATCTACACCCATTCTCTTTCCTGACTTTGAAGTTCTATCATTTGGTCCGTTATTTTTGTTTCAGTGTTCCTGAAACTCACTATGTGGTTTATCTGTTTGTTTTTTTTCCCTTTCTTTCTAGTAGAATTGTAACAATTTATAATCAGAAATGACTGAAGAAAGCAAAATAAAGCCATAGCAAGCAATTGAACAGTTGTTTCATTAATTAAACTCATGTTCCTTTCTATGTAGAACTTTAGGGAAAAAAAACTCTTAAAGAATGTGCATTTTTCCTTTTTGTAATTCCTCAAATGACTTTTCATCTGTGTCTGTTTTCTTAACAGAATTGATATCACTCAAAATGATCTTCCTTGGGAATTTATGACAGATCGTCTCCCGACCATTTTATTTTTTCCTCAGCAGAGGTAATATAATTCTTTCCCCTTGTGTGTTTTGTTTTTTATTTTTACTAAGCTATAATAACTCTGTGATCCATATGTCTCAGTATACTGACAGTGTGAGTCTCAAGTATGAAATGGCAAAAAAGGTCTTTGAATTATGTTAAAGCGTTGGTAAAGCAGGTTTTGGAGCAGTAAAACCATTTGTGGTAGGTGAAGCTTCCTCTAGTACCTGTCTTCCTGGTGTTACTATGTAGTCCCATGTTTCTTACTTTTTCACAGATGCTTATTTTGTCTTGGCCTGTTTTACAAACCATCTCTAGGCTAACTTCATAGTTTTTAGTGAGATTGGGTTTGTAACATTCCACGTGGTTTCTTAAGTATTTTCACAGTGGAACTGTACCTGCAGATTTCTTTGCTGCTTTTCCTTTCTAGCATGTTTTAGTTTTGCTACGTCTAGGTAATAAATAAAATTAGGCTTTGACAGCATTTGTAGTAGCACTAGATTGTGTGCTGTTTTAGATGTAAAGGTGCTTTCTGTGAAGGCTTTCTGTACAGCTCCTTATGCATTTGCCATGGGTCTGTTTTTGCAGGTTACCCGGCCTGCTCAGTTTTTTCTTCCTCACACTGCTGCTGCTTTGGTTTGGTTTTCATTGCAAATAGCCTTTTAGCTTTTCTGATGTGTTCTATGGTTTTGATTTTAAAAATTTTAAATAAATAAATAAATAAAAAGGATAATGACATAGTAAAACATTGTATAATGAGTCAATTTTGGCTTAGTGGAGGCTATTTTTTCCAAAATGTCATGAATCATTAAGTTTGGATGTAAGCTGCTTGTCAACTGAGAAACTGCTGCTGCTAATTACAGAATTAACTTGGCTGATCACCAGGACTGCAGGAGAAGAAAAAACACATTGCCTAGTCTGCCAAAAATAGCTGAATTTTGATTAACACAAACCTTATCTGGACCAAGCTCTTGAATTATTGATTAAAGCATGTTATCTTTCTGGAATACAGGTGAAACAGTTTATGAAATAGAAATACCCTGTGCTGTATCTTCATTATACAAGTTTAGGTTTCTTTGAACTGTGTAATTAGCCAAGATATCAAGTTTGAGTTGGGCAGCAGATGCTTAGTTATCACTGCTTCTGTACCTTTATGTCTTAATGGTAACTTGGTGTGTCTTTTCAGGAAGGATCAAAGTGTGAAGTTCCCAGAAGACTTTCCAGTTAGCCTTCCTCATCTTCTTAAATTTATTTTACATCACTCGAGTCTTTCTTCATCAGAGCCCTGCACCAAAGAATGCCTCCATAAAGAGACAGTTTTACAGCAAGGACACATCTCCCACCTGGAGAAAGAAATTCAGAAGTTAAGATCAGAAATCAGGGCCCTGCATCAAGCCCATGAATCCCTTGAGGCACAGCTTTCTGAAGCTAGAAGAGAAGAACATCGACTACAGCAGCAGAAGCACACACTGGAAAAGCAGCACAAGACTCTGCAGCTCCACAGCCAGCAGTTACAGGCAACATATGATCAGAAGAATCGGGAATTACTAGAAATGGCTGAAAAGCTCCAAGAACTGGCTGACGCATCAGAAAACCTCCTTAAGGAGAATACATTACTGAGAATCCTGGTGGCATCAAGGGAAGGAAAGCTACAGAGCAAAGACAAATCTAAAGAAACCCTTCAGTCAGAGCAAACAGTTGCTGATGACAGCAGTGTATTAGTTTCAACAGCTCTTACCACAGAGGAAAAAAGGATTGATCATGTTGATACTGTAGCGACAGAACACAGTAGTGAAAACAGGACAGAATGATTGCTTACACGAAGTCATGATGCCGTACTGAGTAGGTATTTATGCAAATTTTATTGAAATCCATTGTAAATAAAGACTTCTTCCCCCACTTGATCTAGAAAAAGAAAATCAAATGGAATATTTTTGTATACTTGAACAACTTATTAGTTACCCCATTCTAAAGTGAAGAGGAGGAGTATGGAAAACTTTCTGCACTTTACTACTGCACTAACTTGCAAACACCTATCCATTTAAAATTAAAGATGCTGATGTTTAGGGGCAGCAGCATAAAGCATCTCTAAGGACCAATTATTTTTACACCAGCTTTCTCTAACAGCTGCTAGAAGAAAAGTTAGACCTTTAATGTACACTTCTCCATAAATTTCAGAAATTTGCCCTTTTCACTGCATTGCTTGCAGAATTAAAATGAAATACTTCATCTCTGTAATCAGTGAACTTGAATGGACAAACTACTTTATTCAAGAACTTCAGCACTTTGTATCACTTTTGTATACCAGTTACCTGACTGTCTTGAAATCTGCAAGAGCCATGTGTGAACTGTTGTCTAGTGAAACAAAACTAAAGAAAAATCTTACCGAATTAATCCTTTTCTCCTTAATTTTTAGGATTTCTGCAATACACATATCTAGGTGTATGGGTCTGGCTGCACGTATGCCAGTCTCCTGCCACTGACATCTTAAGAAACATGTGCCAGGGCAAGGACAGCTCTGTCAGCTGTATCGCACTGTATTCTAGAAGCAACTGCAGGAGGTTTTCCCTGCTGCTAGTATTCTTTTCTGCTTCAAATTCTAGCCGTCAGTGAAAGAAGCCAAAGGTAGCACTAACAATACAATACAACGCCTTACTCTGGAAGGAAGGGACAAGACTTTATTAACTAAGACAGTGCCATTATCGTCTTGCTAAGCCAGTGTTACTTAGTTATTTCATATGTACAGGGACAAGCAGCAATAATCACTTCCTGGTCAGCTAAAAAAAAGTTGGATTTGATTATTTGTAGTATATTTCAAGAAACAAATTGTTACAGTAAATTTTTATCCTAGGCAGTTAAGTGTTTGAAATTGAAATTAGGCACAAAGATACTTGAGAGAGCCTAATAGTTCTAGGGTAGGCAAGCAGGCCTTGATTGCTTAGCTCTGTCCCCTTCCCAAGTATTTGAGGTCTAGGACCCCCTATTTGACACATTTTATTGCAGTTTCAGCAGCTGAACTATAGCATAGAGCAGAAAATAAAAAGATCTCCTTACTTGGAAGTACTTTCAGTTGCTAGCTTGAAGGCTGCAAACAAACCAGAAATCTTTCTCCCTGTCAACATTATTTCTCATAGAAGAGACTGAAACGTGTCTTGTGGAGTTAAACCAAGAGTCATTTACAAGATACGTGAACTGAATTCTACAGCTGACTGTCTTAGTCTAAAATGCCTTTTTACAACAGGCTATTAATATCTTGATTACACATACCCAAGCTGCGAATTACACGAGGTCCTAGGAAAAATTCATTAGTTGCATTATGCTAGTTTAATAGGTAAAAACTTCTGCGGTTTCAGCATGCAGATACACAGAAGAGAAAAAGCCTGCTCTACTGCCACTTCACGCTGCTGGAAACCTTCTGGACCACCCCAAGGGTCCGGTGACCATCATTAGTTCCCAGGTCAGAATCTATCAGAATGGCAGTTTCCTTGCAGTTGCTGTGTGGTTAGCAAAATCTGTTCTAGCAGCCAAATGCTCAACCAATGCCTAGCTGCAACCAAAGGAAGTTATTTCCTTTTGTGAAGCTCCTATGTTTCTTCCCTCAGCATATTATTGTAGGGTTACACCTTTTTAAAGAAAATATTCTACACCAGTCCAGTAAGCCGGTGCGGTTTTGAACTTTTGGCTGTGCACTGAGAAGTTAATAGCAGAAACAAGCTTTAACCACACATCTGGTTTGAAAATCAAGATTCCCATCTACAGCTGTGGTTCAGGTGTCCCCTCGTGTTATGTACAGTTGTATCATGCTATTCTCATACACTGGGAATGCAAAGCAAAAAGCTTCTGGCAGCCTATTTACAGTTCACAGTTGTAAAGTAGTTCACATTACAGTAGTAGCTCCATCAAAATAGGCTCAGCTGAACATTCAAGTAACAAAAAAATGCTGTTAGTCTCTTTGCACCAAGATATCTTTGCATCCATTGCCAGCAATGGACTTTATGCCAGACGAGTCAGCTCTTGTGTCCTGTGAGTCCTCCTCCTGTGGAGGAATTAGGATCTACAGTTGATGCAGAGAGCAACTTCTCAGTGTGTGCAGTTGCAGACAATGCTTAAAAGTCTCATCGAGGTGTTTTCTGATGCGTAGTGTGCACGTGAACAAGTTCTTCACAGTATAGAGATTCTGCTGGTTATACACATCATAACCACAGTCCGTGTGTCGCTCCAAGTTAGCTGTGTATGTCTGTGCCATTTGGAGTTAGCTTAGCTTTCCTCTCTACGCAGGGTCCTTTAGCAGAGTACTGCACCAGAAGAAAGGGCTCTTTGGTTTCTCCTTCGCCCACGATGCTTTCTTCATCTTCAGACTGGCTGATCCTCTGCAGCCGCAGGTAACACCAGCAGCCCAGAATCAAGGCACCAAGAGCTGCGATAGCAATCAAAATAACGATAACAGTCACCACTCCCGTGGTGGGGCTGTGATCCATAATAGACATGATTGTCCAGCTTCTTACTCTTCTGTCTGCACTGCCAGGCTTCACTGTAGTTTCAGACTCCTGCAGTGGAAAAAATAGACATTTAATGAGGCTGTGCTGTACATTCAGAAACACGTACGGTCGGTGTCCCCTTTTGACTCGCACAGGTCTCCTGCACGAGAAGCTTGAAGAGCTGAATGTGCCCATATTTGTTTTAAGGTATTTCTTCACAAACTGCCTTTCCATTTTGAAGTTTTTATAGCAAACTAAAGCAAATGAAAGCTAGACTTATTTCAGCTCTTGACCTGCTTTCAAGATGGACAACCTCAACCTGCTAAGGAGTAACAGTTTTTACTGAGAGCTTGAGACAAAATGCAGATGTACGTTGGGATGAAGTAATTCCGAGACATGACAGTCCATTAACAAATTTTAATTTTAACCCAAGTTAAGCAAGCTTTTTACAAACACTGAAGTCACTAGGCACAGCTGAGCAAGCTGACCACTCACATCAGGGCTACACCTAGATTTGCATAGCAAAGTTGTTTTTTCCTCCAGTAATGGAGGCTATACAGTTCTGTGTGGAGAGACTTACGACTCTTCAGTACAAACACTAAATCATAGTGGAGTTGTCAAGTCCATGACAAGGTAGCAAGTCAGCTACCTTTAGCATTCTTAAAGCAATCTTACAGAAGCGGTACATCTGACAGCCAGAAATCTAACACTTGTAGATCTGATATACATTATCTTCCTTATGTTCTATGGGTTCCAGGATCGGTAACACTTGCAAAAAGAATTGTAACGTTAATGGTTTACTGGAAACCCATCTGTAACATTGGTCTGCTGAGAAGACCTGACTACATGGTGATCAATTGGTTGTTCACTGAGCTGAAAAAAGAAATAATGCTTCTCATGCACTTTTCATAAGAAGCAGGTGAAGCCAGAGTTATTGAAGACTCCAATAAAACATTAAGGGGAAAATTCTTCTGCTCTTCCCTTACTGTCTTTCAGACAGTAGAAGCAAGGTAAGGTTTAGACTGGTTATGTTTCCAGCCCTGGAAGCCAGTGCAGCCAGCAGCTTGCTGCTGAATCGTGCCAGATATACAACAAGTCTGTCAGACCCAGTTTTCCCCAATTAAAAACAAACAATAAAAGTAAGCGTACCACATACCATCAGCAGCAGAGCTGTGTGCCCACCACAGCCAGACAGGTGTACGATTTGTCATCTTTGTTTCACAATGTTATGAACTCTGCTTATTCAATACAGGATGAACAGCTGAGGGTGACTCAGGGTGGCTCTCACGGAGTTCATTTTCACCAACTAACCAGAAGAGCTCCCTTAATACAACAGAGGTGTCGATAGTTGAAGATAAGAACAGAAGCTTGCAGGACTTGTCTTTGAGATTCTCCTGTGCTTTGATGTGGCAAAGTACAAGGTGTCATGAGGTGGAAAACTAGGACCTACAGGATGCATAATACCAATTCAACTTCATTAAGCAACTCACAGTCCAATCTGGAGCGTACATGACCACTGACAGACCCCTCTGAAAGTTTTTCCTTTGCCAAATCTACAAATCTGCACTTTTCAAGTTGCCTGCTTTTTAAAGTTTCATCAGAAGACTCAGATCTTCTGAATATTTTCAGGACAGAGAAGGGCACAGCTTCCTCTGGATATATTACCCAGCAAGTTTCCTTTCTCTATGCAAAGATCTGGAGTCTGATCTCCCATTAATACCGCCAGGAAGATCAGGTTGCATCAAGCAGCTCACTCTAGCTTCCACCCAGGAAATCTCTGCTACTTTTGCAGCACACTATAGGAGTTACAGGAAAATCTAGCCTACCTGCCTTTGAAAAAATGGGGGCATGGACATCCATCTTTTAAGAAAGTGACAGATAAAATTTGAGGTCATTTTCCTCAAATCACTTCAACTCTCAGAAGATGTAGTAGCAGTCATTCTTTCTTCATGCATATCCTCTTCTCCTTCATGCTCAAGGAGATGGGCACCAGCATCCTTCCTAAGTCAGCTGTTAAGCCCCTGCACAGCTCTACAACAGCACAGACTGCCAGCTCCTGGTGAAAGGGACCAAGCAGGATGGCAGCAGCACTATTTTATCAGCTGGTTGCTTTGTTTCAAACAAATGCAGCATTCCAGCACAAACTTCAGTGCCACCATTAAGTCTTGCTGCTGTTTCTTGGGCTTCTAGGTGAACAGCTACAGCTTTCCTGCTAAAAGCTATTGATTCTGCAGGGTGGCACGTGCACACTAACTACACCAGTAAGAATCTCCAGAGAGCCCTTTGGCATCTGTGTCGTGTTCTAGATGCAGAACTCCGGCCTCACTCTCCACCAGCAGTTGATTGAAATCTGCATTGTCTTCAGAGTCCATTTCTCGTCTGGAGGAATGCTGCATTCTGTAGATCCCCTTAAACTGATCCCACAGCAGATTACGACTAGCTTTCTGACTCACCTTTTCTTGAAGCCTACCCAAGCCGATATGCCACACGCATACCAGGAGCAGCACTGACTTCGTCTGTCACTTTTACTGTAAGCAACTAGAAGTTATAAATCACCAGTCTCCAAAAGAATTGCCAGCAATACCTGCGTGTACTTGGTGGTGCTGCTGGAGCTGTCTCTCTTCCGCCCTACTTATTGTAAGACACATGTAAGCACATTTACTCATTAGTAAGATACGTCAGATTAACCGCTGGGAATTGCAAGTAGCCTGCCTTGGTTCTTACAGCATTCTTAGCAATCAAGCAGTGAAAACAGCAGCGCTAAGCCACCGCTCCAGAAATAATAGCTTTATTCCTGCCCAATGCCAGCTCCGTTTGGGAAGCGTTATTAACCCGTTCAGCAGCACGGGACCCAGAAGTGACGCCTCACGGCAGCGCGCGGCTTCCACGGCAGGCGTGACGCCGCCTGGCCTCTGACCAAGAGCCGCCTCTGAAGCTTTAGGCTGCAGTTCACGCTTCGCAGAAGAGACGGAGAGGGCAGGGCAGGGCAGGGCAGCGCAGTGCCGCAGGGCTGCCAGCCGCAGGCACGAGACCTCAGCGCGCAGAAGCCGAGCGCGGCAGCGGGGTGCTGGGCGTGCTG
>JAOWBP010004330.1:10222692-10240579 GCA_028571105.1 Tragopan temminckii
AAAATCTTTGTTGTTTTTTATTCAAAGAAGCAGTAGAGTAGGATACTGTCTGTTTTCTGGCTTTTTTTTTTTTTTCCAGACCTTAAAATTATGTTGCTTGAGGATCTGCATTTTTCTGAGTGCAGCTTGCAATCCCATGTTTGTGAGAGTATGGTGTGCATTAAGAGACATCCTGCACGTAGAGATCTTGCAGAACAAAGGCTAATTGAGATGTAAACAGTTGTCTTTGACTAGATGGTAATCCATGTACGTTATGACATTTTATTTCTTTTAGGATGAAAGTGTGATTAAGCTTACTCAAGAACTAGCTCAAAAATTAGGATTAAAAATAAGGAAAGCATATGTAAGAGCAAAGGTAAGATTTGGTTTTAACTCATGAATTGTTACAGTTTTAACAAAGATGTTGAGTTTTTCCCTTGATATCAGTTTTGTAGCTAATGCAGGTGTCTTTTCATTGCAGCCACCCTCGAATTCTGTTTCTGGTGATATATCAACTCAGGTGAGGTTTGACACGTCGTTAAGTGTAAGCTGGCTTTAAACTTCGGGGAATAACTGTTTCATCATTTCACCATGATTAAGTGAAAATTTGCAGTTGACATTTTATTTTGGACTTCAGGGTTCTGTTGGTTTTTGTATTCAGCTTTGCAGTGTACTTACTGCAGACTAGGAGATGAGATTATCGTTCAGGTTATCTCTGTAGAATGAATATGAGCCAAAACTTTAATGCGTAATAATACTTTTAACATCTTGAGACAGGGATATAGTTAATGTGATTTGTTTATTTTGTATCATGGAGAGTAATGTAAGTGAAGAATGCTGGGGTGAAATACCTTTGGATTTATTTGTTTGCCAAAATTTGACCTTCATTAGCAGCTAAACCGGTATTTGTCTTCCTATAGCTAATGTGTCTGAGTAGCGTCCAAGAAGAAGAGTTCTCCTTTATCTTAAATACTTTTTCAGATGAAATAGGCAATTTAGCTGTAAAGGAGGACTTGGGATAGAATGAGGAAACACCAGAACGGCTCACTGCTCTTTTATTTGTTGGCTGGTTACAGATTTTTAGTGGTATAGCAATTGTATTTCAGTCTGCAGTGGGATGCTTTATCTTAAAAATTATTTCACCCTTAAATCCACTGGACTTCATAACTTAGAAGTTGTATTAAACCTAATTCAGAGGACTTACATTCTCTGCCTGTAAATGTATGTTTGAAAAATATTAAAGACTCTTGTGCAAAGTACTGAGAGGAGTTTTTTTTTCTCACTTGCAGAATTCTTCTTCTGTAGAAGATATTGAGTTAGGTGAGTCTTGTGTGTGTTAGAATACTAATACTAGGAAACTAGATACGTAATATATCTAGTAATATATCTTGTTATGAAATTTATTCTTAAGAAAATTTTGCTTGTCATTTGAAAGATCTGTGTCAGAAGTCTGATATCTTTATCTGTGAAACTACACATTCAAGTGCTGAGCCAGTCCTCACCTTGATAGGACTGAACTGCCATCAATATAATTGTTTCACTGACCTGTTAAACTTGAAAGAATAGGGAGGGGAGAACATGCCAGATGTTCAGTAGCATATCAAGCCTGTAACTTTTCCTGTCTTTTTAAGTTTGAGCAATATAGGAGCACAGAGATACAGGTACATATGAACTGGAAGACATCTAATGTAGTTTTCCTTTAAAATTCAAGTTTGTCTATTCTCTCTCTCCTGACACCATCAGGCTAAAGGTTAGGGGAGGCGTTTTTACACCTCTGAATCAGAGTTCCACTCATTCCTATCTTTCTGTTTCAGATTTATCTGACCAGAAGCAAGATACGGTTTCTTCTGCTTCTTCATCAGCCTTTGTTTCTGAATTGTCTAAAGTGGCATCAATACCCATATCATCTTTATCTTCCGTTATGTCTCTTCAAGTGGAAAAAGCTTCTTTACCTTCTGCAGCGTTGGCAAACGGAGGAAATGTTTCTTTCTCTATGCCAGAAGCATGTTTAGATTGTGGAGATGGAGATATAATTATTGGTGAAGAACTCGATGAATTACTTGATTCTGTGCCTGATCCAGATGAAAGCATAATGGTAAAACTTTGTTTGCTTTCTTTTGACTGAGATCTTGTTTTGTTTGTGAATTAACTTTTATGGTTACATTGAGCTGTAGTTGTGTATGGTCAGATTGATCCTCTCAGACGTGGGCTTGCAAATGTGGCTGTAAAGATACCAGGACATGGCAGAGCTCCACGGAAATCACATTGGATTTGTGTGCTAGAAGATTTGAGTGAGGTTGCTCGTAGATGGAGACTGCTTTGAAAAACACTGCTGCCAACTCTACCTCTGTGGGAGGGATATTACTTCCAGGAAATGCCATGAAAAGCAAAGCAGACCATTGAAGTCTGAGCTGGTGTATACTTGTTACAACTGAGGCCTATGTGAACCTGGGGATGTTTGGTGTGCCCACCCTGGGGCTGTAGAAAATCAAGCTTGTGCTTACAATTTTGCAGGACAGCAGTACTTGTGCTGCTGTCTCCTAGTGCACCAAGTAGTAGTTCTGCAGTCAGAGCTTTGTCTAGACCTGCGTGGCAGATAACCAGAAATAGGCCATTGTGAGGCCAACTTTTCATATTTGTTAGAAGCGATTATTAGAAAAATTGAGGTGTTTTTTGAGTTATTCTTCATTACACAACCTTTCTAGACTTAGAGCATACAAAGTATGCAGAGCTCCTCAACTGACAGTCAAAGTGAAAGTTCTGATTGATGAGCAGAGGTGGCTGAACTTAATAGCAAGGTTACTGACTCTGAGCTGTGTCTGTGACAGTAATGTGGAGCCCTCAATATCACACTGCTAAGTGAGGATCTGGCATGTTGAATTTTTCAATTAGTTGTGATTTTTAATTCTCATGTAGCTATGGATGCAGCTGTAAAAAAGACTGATTGCAGAACTGGTTCTGTCTTGAACTTGATTTCTTGAAATAAAAAATGCTTAGGCTTCTTACTGTAAGGTTTATGCATTTCATTTTGTTGCATCTGTTATGGAAATTTCAGTTGTAATTATTGTTAAGTCATAGTAAATTTGCCATAGTAATGGCAAATACTATCTTTTGAGGTAGGTGGAAGCCTCATGTAGTATAGAACCCGAATGCACTTGGGGACAAGACATTGCCCACTCTCTGCAGACAGTTTGATCAGTGTCCAGCCGAGGAGGGAGCTTCTTGTGGCAGCAGTTGAGACGTAGGGAAGGGAACTCTCAAATTCTGTCACTTCCTTATCAGAGGTGTGCGGAAGGATGTGTGGTTTTCCTTTGAGGGAAGAAGGTAAATTGGCTTATACAGACAGTGATGTCATTTGGTACTGCCGCAGGATCTACTTCAGTGCTAACTCCTAACTCCTTACTGTTTGAATTATGTTCTCTTTACTTAGAAAAATCTGTGTAGGTTTCTGACTCATAAAAAAAATCAAAATTTCTTCTTCAACTCAGCTAACTGAACCATTGAAGTCTTTGATTTATAGAAACTCCTTGCATTAAAGCATGGAGATGCGATTTCTGCAGTTCTCTACAGCACTGTAGTGTACCTTTCATTGTTGTTTTTCTGTAGGTTTACAAAAACTTTTTGAAAACCTTATTAAAAGGAAGAAAGGAAGACTGTTGCAGATTGCATTGAGGTTTTTTTTCTTGTGTGAACTTTTTTTTTTTTATTTCTTTTTGTCCAGCAAACTACAGGTGCCAGGGGACCTATTCCTGCAGGAAGTGTGGCTCCCAGCGTGCCCTTCTCTGCTTCTTTGCTGGGGACATTGCCCGTCAGTACAGGATTTGTTCCTACTCCCTCTCTTTCAGAAATCTTTTCACAGCCTTTGGCGTCTTCACTGGAAAATTTCTGTTCACCATTAAGCACCTTTTCAATCAGTGACCCAAAAAGAGGTAAAAAAGGAGTATTAATATTTAACCTTATGATGTGGGAGAGAGTTATGAGACAACCAGGTGGATTCCTTGTTTAACAGATTTTTACTGCTACTCAGTAATGCTTAGCATGTGCAGAAAATGTGGTCTGTGCTCACATTTTTAGCTGTACTGATTATCAGTGTTGGGTGTATACAAGATTTTGTAAAGAAAGGTGTTGTTTACTTTGGGTCTGCGTAAGTTCTTTAAGCTCCTTCTCTTCACTTCTTTTACATTTATTGTGGAAGTTACTGGTTTTGGGTGAACAAGGATTAAGTAGGAGCCACGTTAGCTTCAGGGTTTGTTTGTTTATGTATCTGTTTTAACAAAGCATAAACCATTTCTGATGATTTGACAATAAATATGAAAAGACCTAAAAAGCTGGTTGGTATAACTGTGTAGTTTGAAAAGGTAGCAACATTACAGGTTTGGATTCAAGCTGTAGGTGATTATATGGTGAAATAGAAAGAAATAGGTGGGGAACTAGAAAAGAAGAAAGAAATTTTATCTCAAATCACCAGTGTTACAGAACGTGCTCTTAAGAATGAAGCCAAATTAACAAAATAAAATTAAAAAATAGAAGAATCCTCTTAACCCTCTTTCATATCTGTATTTTTGATAATCAAGTTTTGCTTACCTAGCTACCCTTTTTATCCAGCATGAGCAGTATCTTTATGTTCCTTCAGCAAATGTCTGCAGAGCTGCTGCTGCTGTTAGTCAGGTGGTTATACTGACAGTGATTACCTGGTTATTTTTCAACCAAGATGTTTACAAGGGGGATTTCGCATAATTGGAAAAAAAAAAAAAGGTGCAGAACTAGGTAGCAAACAACAACAGCAAGATGTTTGTTAAAAAACAAACCTCTGATACTTAATGCTTTTCAGGAGTTATAATTTTTTGAATAGGATGTTTTGGGGAAACTGAAGTAATTGAAAGTTTATTCTTTTAGACCTTTCAAGTTCAGCTTCTAGAGATGGAACACCAACACTTAGCAGCAATAACTCTCCATTGTTTGTAAGTATCTTCAGTGTTTTCTATCAGTTCAGATGTTGATCCATCAAGGGCTTAATGTAGATCTTAATGAGTGTATGGCTTTTGTGAAATCTCTACATCCACTTTTATGATGTGTACTTAAGTTTGTACTTGATTTTTTTCCATGCAACTTTTTTTATGCTTTGAATAATAATTTTAATAAGGTTTTTTGTTTGTTTGTTTGTTGTTTTTTTTTGGGGGGGGAGGTGGAGAAATGGAATGAGATGGCTCGAGTAAAATGTACTTTCTTCCTACAGATAAATGGCCCTAGTAGTTTGTTTGGGTCTGAAAATTACATGGGAATTTCAGGTCAAACTAGAAATGACTTCTCAAATGTTTTTAGCAGTGCAACTGCTAACATACCTGTATCTTCAGCACTTGTGGGAAGAAATCCATTAGAAGGCACTCATGAGCTAAGACAGGCCTGCCAGTTATGTTTTGTCAAAAAAGGTAAGGGGCGCTGGGACCCGACTGGGTTGATTTAAAAACAAAAAAAAAACCGTATACTTAAAACACTGTGAAGTAAAACAAATGAAAATATTTTTGGCTTCTAAATAGCATTCAATTCTGTCTTGTTCTTAGCAGATGTACTATGATTGTGTTATTAAGGAACTGGTAGAATATTTCAACAGCTTTTTATCTTCTCTCTTCTTGTCTCTATCTCTTGTCCTACTAGGTTCTTGATTTCTAAAACCACCACCAGTCACCACATGCTTTCCCCAAGCTGTAGGTCAGCTATGTAAGGTCATTCACATTCTGTATTCACTTTCCTCCCAATGCCCAGGGTACTGTGAAGATTGACACCTTTGCTCAAGACTAAAAAAAACTTGCAATACCCTCTCTGATTGGCCATGGGGAATTGAACTGCAGTTCAAAGTACCTGGTAACCTTCACATCCCATCTGTTTTATTGTTTTTTTTTCCAGACTAATTCTAAATCATAATCATGAGGCTTCCAAACCTTAGTAATAATTAACTCCACTGTATTGACTGAAAGGATCTTAACCTGTACTGGGCTTTAATATAACTAATCTTTTAGGCCTGAGCTGTTGCTGTTAAAAAGAGCTGTATTCTAGAAGCAATAGCTTTTGTTAAGACTAATCTTAAAAAACAGACATTGTGCTTCAAGTTACAGGTGTCAATATTAAAGTACACCATAGTAATGGATCTTGTAGAGAATTGTATTGAGACATTTCGATGATGGCTATTGCAGTTTTAAGAACTTTTTTTAGATTTAAATTATTATTACAAGAGAAATCTATGAAGTGATTTGAAACATGCTAAAAGCACAGGAGCTGTAGAACATTGAAAGAAATACTTCGTGTGTTCACTGTCTTCACTTTTTTATATCAATACATCTATTTCTTCTGTTTCTTTGTTTCTCTATCAAAGCCTTTAAGTATCTCCTGCTTATGCAACCTAAAATCATACTGTTCCATCAACTTGTCCAGGGAAAATGGGTCACGCTCTGCTTTTCATAGTCCCTTAAGTAGCAAAGAGTGAAGTTCACTGAGCATTACTTGTCTTCAAACTTACTCCCTGATGTCTTTCTTTTAGATGTAATACAATCTTCACTTGAATGTCATCCTAAAACGAGAGTATAAACCTAGGTACACTTTTCCTTCCCAAATAACAAAGCTCTGGGACTGACACTTATATTTTGGGCACATGTACTTCTTACCTATTGTTTTGAGTCTGAACATAGTAGATGTTTTAATACAATAAAAAATGAAGGTTAAGTTGGCCATTTTCTGACCTTGGAGTTCACCTGCATAGGCTTCTTGTAAATCGCAAATTAAGTTTAAAAATAGTGTTATGGAAAAATATACTTTGGAATTTGACAACAAGTAGTGATTTGTTGCTGTCCCATAGTACTTACAAGGTTATAATACAGTACTCCCTCCATGCTTTTATTGCCAAAACTGGTCATTCTGTAAGTATTTAGTTTATTTCTGTTCTGCTCAACGTGGCTGCTGATGACTTGTGGTTCTTCAGACTTGCTGGTGCAATTAAGGATTCCATGCACTGTGTTTGTATACTTTGCTTTTGGGTGTATGTGGCAATCTGCATGGAAATTATGAAATTTTGCTGCAGTTTATATGAATATAAGCCATTTCGCGATTGTTTCAGGTCCTAAATTACTGGATTATGCTTACCACCCTAATTTAGAACATAAGTGTAAGAAGGATATTCTAATTGGTAGAATAAAAAATTCTGAAGATAAATCATGGAAAAAAATACGTCCAAGACCAACAAAAACACAGTATGTGGGACCATATTATATATGTAAAGGTAGGTGTGTCATAGATAGTGAATGTTAATGTTTGTGCTCAAACTAATATCTTCTAGGTTTTTCGTGGTGAAGTATTGAATGAGATTTTATATGTGTTCATGGGAGATGGGGAAGTTACGGGGTTCTGTATATTTTCTGTCATGAGGGAAGCTATATTTTGACAATTAATGTGATTATTTGGAAAACATGAGCTGTACTTCTGCTCTTCATCATGAATGACTTTACTTTTGAGTGGGATATTTTTATATTCTTATTTCATTTTACTGTATCCCCTTAAGCCATCTCCCTTTTCCTTGTTTTTCTATGAGTTGTATATACAGTACGGATAAATGGAGACTGGCATAAAGTAGTTCCCTTCTGATTTCTGACATTCCCCCAAAAGTTCTGGTGTGCATACCTGTCTCTGTTTTGGCAAGCCAGCAGGAGAGAGAGAGGACGGATCATTCTCTCTGACTACAGCAGGTCTGTCAGTGTGCACACGCCTGCTAATCACAAGTTAGTCTCTTTCAATAAAAAACATGCTCTGGACTAGGAGGGATTTGCAGGACAGCATTTTCAGCTTCCTGTAGGTTTGCAGAAGAACTGGTCTGACTGTCACGCGGTCTTGGTGGATACTGTTGCCCTCAATGCAGTGTATTCTGAGTACTGAATATGCAAAACACCAATAGCAGGAAAGTATTCTTTTGCAGTATGGACTGCTTATGATGCAAGCAGGATGACTGGTGTGTTAATTAACAGCTGTATCTGACTGTATCTAAGCAAAGGTTCTTGGTTCTCAGCAGAAATATAGTTGATGGAGATGCTGAAAATTTAAATCTCAGAAAGGCTGATGCACAAGTCAGTCAGCATGAGGTTCTGCTCCTATCTGCTAGACTTCACGACTGATGTGCCATAGCTATCTAATGTATTTGATAAAGGTTTTAAGATGAACTTACCATAGAAGTTGTGTAAAAGCAGCATCAAATTCAGTGTTATCGTTTTAGATGTTGCTGCTGAAGAGGAATGCCGATATCCAGGGCACTGCACGTTTGCCTATTGCCAAGAGGAGATAGATGTGTGGACACTGGAGCGCAAAGGAGCTTTTAGTCGAGAAGCTCTTTTTGGAGGAAATGGAAAGATCAACTTTACGGTGTCACGACTTCTTCAAGAACATCATGGATTCTTTATGTTTCTTTGTGAGGTGCTGCTTTATCTTTAATGATATAATAAAAAGTCTAATAGGTAATACAGTTACCCTATAAGAAATGCTTTTGCTCGTGACTGACCTGTAAATTTTGAAATGTGTGTTCAGTAATAATCTGACCAGCACCAGTAGAGACTAGTTGAAGTCTATGATAAAATACTTAAGGTGAGGTATACTTTTAAATATATTTAAATAAATACTTTATAATTACTTGTTTTTTGTATTCCAGAAATGTTTTGATCATAAACCCAGAATAATAAGCAAAAGGAACAAGGATAATTCATCTTCCTGTTCTCACCCTGCTATGCATGACTTTGAAGACAACAAGTATGTCTGAAATAACCATCTCTTTAAATTTCAAATTAAAAGCAAAGATTTCAGGGCATTTATGAATATTGATTTTTCATTTCTTACTTGTTGATAATTTTTTTCCTTGCTAACTGACTGTGGTGTTTTGACAGTATGGCTAAGACAAACTTTGCAAACAAGGATTGCCCCGTGTAACTAAATTGTAAGAGCTGAGTCATTATCAATGCATTCAAAACCAGTGGTATCCATCTTCGTGTTTGGATCCTGCTTCTTTGTGAGCTTGTTAGCAGCTTGTCTGCTTGGTGAGCTGCATTGGTATAATTATTTGTGTGGTGCTGAATTTGTATAGGATTTTATAAATATCTTCTTTCTTCAGTCTAATTTGCTTATTCTGCTTGAGTTTTAACCCAGTCAGTCAAGTACCTTAATTACCTGCAATTAATTGCCTGAATTAGACCATAGGTCTTAATAATTCAGTTCATACAAAGCAATGTGACAGAAGCCCCTTAAATTATTCTTTGAAAGATAAAAAGATTTCACAGCAGTATGAGTGGATTTTTATACTACATACACTTAAAATTTTATATGACAGAAATGGAAGTAGGAGCATTTTAATCGCTTTATTCATGCTCCACTTCCCTACGTTGAGGAAATACCACAGCTGTAAGAGTAAGGCTTTTACCTGGATGCATCAATTCTTTATTTAATGATGCTTTAAAAAAAGAATAAGTTTTTGTGTGAAAACAGAATATATACTTGAAAGTGAACGTGATGCACTTTGCTGCTTGGAAACCAATGATCCAGTTGGATTGGATTCAGTAATGCTTTGCAGAAGACAAAGCTCTTGGTTTTGCAAGAGCACTGACTTGTAATGTTGCTTTACTCAGACTAGAAACAACAATTAAGTGCTACTTCCTTCTGGAAACCGCTGGTTTCAAGTGAGTGTTACAAAGGCATTTGAGTAAGCTGTGATAACGGTGGGTTATTTTACATTTTTTTCCCACACATTAAGTCATTTTAAGACATATCTAAGACTGACTCTTCTTTAAATAGGTGCCTTGTCCACATTTTGCGAGAAACTATGGTGAAGTATTCCAAAATTCGCCCTTTTCAAGTTCGGTGTCAACTTGACCTGTGCAGACATGAGGTACACTATGGCTGCTTAAGAGAGGATAAATGCTTTTATGCTCACAGTCTGGTAGAGCTTAAAGTCTGGATAATGCAAAAAGAAACAGGTATGTTTAACAGAATGCTCATCCTGCTCTTCATTTTATTCTGCTGCAGTACCAACTGGGGGAAGGTGCATTGAATTCCAGTCTGCTGAATCCTTTTGTAGCAGCACAGTAGAGAAACAGCTGTGTAAATAGGGTACAGAGTGTTGATAAGTTTACTAGCTATTGAAGGTTAGAAAGGTTTTAATAATAAAAACTGTCAGAACAGCTTATTGACATCTGATACATCTTTTTCTTGAAATGAAATCAGAAATCTCTCGTGATTATTAAATCCAAGTCAAACCAGATTTCTTCTTAATTTTAAGCATTCGCAGTTTAGAAGATCTTGTTCAAATATCTTCTTCATGGAGCACCGGGGAAAAAAGAAAACAAAACCTTGGTGTATTTTATTTATGCCATTGTTTCAATCAGCCCCCACATACAAGAACCTTGTTTTCTCTGTAGTTAAACTTTTCGTTTAGCTTAGTGTTGATCTGGTATCCTTCCGTAGTAAGCCAGACAATAAATGCTTCTAGGTGGGCACCCTGTCTCAGTAGTCTATGTATGTTTAGTCAGTTTTTCTGTTGTTCTTTACACGGGATATTTAGAGTGCTTTTTTTGTTTGTTTTGTTTTTTGTTCTTGCTGGTTTTTAGTGGCTTCTTTGAAGATAACAGATTTCAGTACTTTATTTCTAGCTGATGTCTTTTGAACTATATGTCTCTGTACTTATTGTCCTTCCTTGGTCATAAGTTTAAAACTCTTCATAATCTTCTTGTTTTAAAATTTAAAATAATCGATGAACTATTGGCAATAAATAGTCAGTAGTTTGTTCTACCTTGCTCTGTACGACTGTACTTTATTTAAGTAGTGCTGGATCATTGTGATGCACAGAGGAAAAAGGAAAAAAGATGCAGCGTTGCTGGCATTTTTTCCCCTTTCTGCCCGTGGTTTATTCTTCAGTTTATCTCAATTCTTGTACCAGTATGATAACAGAAGATGTCACACAGATGTGAAGTCGGAGAGAGATAAGAGGTGACTGTTTCTGTGTAGATTTCCAGTCTGTCTCTCCAGAGCTGATCCTTTAGAGGTCTCTGTGAAAATAAAGCACTTATTTTCTGTTCTTACCTGCCGCCCCTACAAAGTCCAGCATTGCAAATACTCTGTAATTTCTATTTTGAAGTAAGGGTTGGGTTCTCCAGGAAACTTGTTTTGCCGCAGAAGGATGTGTTTTATTTTTGGAAGGATGTGTTTGTGTCCCTCATACTTTGCTAAAGTCAGTTGGAGCTCTGGGTCTCGTTCCAATTCTGGTTCTCTGCTCTCAGCACAAGGCTTCTCTTCAGAGTGCAAGGTGTGGGAAGAAAACAAATCCTACCTCAGGGAAGAAGCATTTTACCAACCCTCAAATCCAAACACAGATAACAGACCCTATTTGTGTAGAATTACAGTAATAACTGTTACAGTATGTGAGAACACTGTATAGCTCCAATAGGAACCTTAGCCAAAACAGCTGTAAGAATGGCCTTCCTGAAAAAAAGCTTAATTAACCGGGCTTGCTTTTTAAAGAAGACAGAGGCAGTCTAGTTTCTGCCAGCTGGTATTGTGTTTTTTTTGTGGTCTGTAATAAAATGCAGGTTCTCTAATGAGACTGGCAGAGGATATGTTTACAGAAGTTATGTTTACAAATACTCAGAGATGCATCTTTATGTGGTTGGACAGTCTGTCACTTAGAAAATTTTCATGCTGTCTTTTTAATGTAATGTTATGTACTACATTTATATTTTGGAGGTGAAATTCTTAATATGCATGTATGTGTATGTACATATGTAAATAAATGTTTGGGACTTGGGTTGCACAGCAATTTGATCATGTCTGAAATTTTAGAATAGTTGTAAGTGCTCATGAGCTTTTAACTTTCCTTTAAAGGTATTTCACATGATGCTATTGTTCAAGAATCAAAGAAATATTGGCAGAACATGGAAGCTAGTGCACACGGGTCACAGGTATTTTCATTTTGCTTTAAAACTAATGCTATAGCAACTTTGATTCTTTTTTTGGTCTGTGTATAATGTAGTATATCTTAGAAATTGCCTACTTCTCATGCTCCCCAAACAAACTTTCAGTGTAGCCTTCCTTATTCCACTTACGTTTAAAATGCTTGCTTTTCTTCAACACAATTCCTTTTTTGTTTTGCTTATTCTGTCATAGGTGAAACAGAAAGTATCTAAGTACCATTTCAAAGGCATCTGCCACAGGGCAATTAATTATCTTTTCAATATGTTGGATTTCTGTATGTTCAGTTTATACATCATATTATCACAACTTCTGGGTGCATATGCCTAAATCAGAAATAAGTAAAAAAAGGCATTCTTTAAACAATGTCTAGGTTTGAAATTTCAGGCACAACTATTACAAGGCATATAGTGTAACTACAGCTTACGGACATATGTTGTAAACTTTTATCATAGGGGATAATTCATAATTACGTGTGGATTTCTTTGCAGATACAAAATACCTTTTATTGTTGTTGTTCTTGTTGTTTTTGCGTAAGATCCTTGGGAACCAAATGAAATACGGATCACTTAATTTGAAGATGAAGTTTGTTTGTGGTCAGTGCTGGAGGAATGGTCAAGTTAATGAGCCAGACAGAAACAAAAAATACTGCAGTGCAAAGGCAAGACACCCGTAAGTAAGACAGAGCAGTGAAAATTTTGCCTTTCGTCAGCTGTTTAAAATCTCTTCTGAAAAAGTTTGTGACTTCGTTAAGGAAAGAGGTCATACAAGGAATTCTAAAAAGCACATTGAAGCATAATAGAGTTTCTAGAAAGATTCAGTTAAATCCCAACTAGAAGGATGGAGGCTTTATGAATAAACATACATTCTAGTCTTTCCTGGTACTACTTTGATCTACATAGAGTGCCTTTTGTTATCCCAGAATCATAGAATGGCCTGGCTTGAAAAGGACCGCAATGATCATCGAGTTTCAACCCCTCTTCTGTGTGCTGGGTTGCCAACCACCAGACCAGGCTGCCCAGAGCCACATTAGTTACTATTGCTTCTTTTCATTGAACGCATCTGTTTTTATCTAGGTGGACCAAAGATCGCCGTGTGGTGCTTGTAATGTCTAACGAGCGAAAGAAGTGGATGACCATTCGTCCCCTTCCTGCAAAGAAACAAGTGCCTCTGCAATTTGATGTATGTTAACCTAAAAATAACCTTTTGTGTTAAGAAAAGTGAGTAACTGTAAAATACCAGTAACTGGCCTGATTCCATCGGTTCTGCAGAAATTCCCATGGGAAGTGGTGGAAATATGCCAGTAGTGTTTCTCCAGAGTTCAGCCTTAACCTGTGAGATCAGTCCTTTTCAGTTCCTGAAGTCCTCTCTCATCAGCAGAAGTTAATCACTTAAAAAATGCTTTAACTAAATTCTAATTATTTACAGTGATTATCTTAGAAATCTTTCAAACATCGGTGTGATGTGGTAATCTGATAGAAGGTAAAAAGCAGGCCTCGTGCTTGCATCTAACAGTTTACATTTCAAACTACGTTCATCTTATAAAACAGGCATGGTTTTATGGTTCACGTAATGTAACTGTCTGTCAAGGGGGAGAAAACTTAACTTAAAAAAAAATCTGCTATCACCATTTTTACTCTATATTCATGGAGAATATATTTTTAATTCATATTCTAGTTGTGCAATCATATTGCTTCAGGCAAGAAATGTCAGTATGATGGAAACTGCTCATTTGCTCACAGTCCTGAGGAGAGAGAAATGTGGACATATATGAAGGAGAACAGCAGTAAGTAAAAAAGTAAAGATTAAAGCGATTCTGTAAATCTAACTGCTCTGCTCTTCATTTTTGTTCCTCAGTAACTTTCTAATCAACTTTCCTTTCCTACATTTTGTAGTAGGCCTTGAAGGCACTTAATTTATTTGAAGGAGCCATGGCTGAGTATTCAAAAATAGTATTAAATAAAAATAGCTGCATTAAATATTCATGACCTGATGAATTGTATTTTAGTAACAAAGTAGTTTGTATTATATTTTTAAAGTGTTAGAAGTAGCATATTGGTCCATGAAGCAAATTACCAAGTTATCTTTACTTTGCGTGTCTGTTAGAAATACGTAATGCATTACTTTCCTCTGTGTAGGGTCCTGGTGAGTAGGCAGAGATTCATATTGCTCTTGGTTCTTACCTCTAAACCATGTAACTGTCTATACCATGTGCTTCTTTTTTTCTTCTTAAAATAGGTGGGGACTGAATGATGCTTGCAAACTCAGTCATTTATCTAGTATTCTCAGACTTTTGCCTTAATTGCTAATTACTTATTTTAGCTTCTGCTCTCATTAGTTCAAGACTTGGAGCAGTTGTATGACATATGGCTAAAAACCCAAAAACCAGAAAAAGGAGATGATACAGCTGCTCAGGCAAATAAAGAAAATGGGAAGCAAATTCACATGCCAACTGACTATGCTGAAGTAACAGTAAGTAATCGCAGGTGTAATTCTAAGATCGTGCTTTCTTTTCTCCTCCCCAGTCAGTAATATGCTGTTGTCCTTACTCTCCTGCTGCTCTCTTATCTCATAGCTAGCTATGCTAAATGCACAATTTAACTGAGACTATACAGCACTTCTTCTGAATCCTCTAGTGCCAGTGGAAATCATAAACTTCAGGTGTTGTTTAAATAACTGTATCCAAGCTAAGCAACAATTTGCAGGCTGACAAAGAAAATATTTAAAACAGATTAGGAACATGTCTGTGCTAGTAAAATTGAATTCTCAGTGCTTTGTTTTCAAACTCGCTGTTAAACAGGTGGATTTCCACTGTTGGATGTGTGGGAAGAATTGTAACAGTGAGAAACAGTGGCAGGGTCACATTTCTTCTGAAAAGCATAAAGAGAAGGTTTTCCACACAGAAGATGATCAGAACTGCTGGCAGTATCGCTTTCCAACCGGATGTTTTAGCATTTGTGATAGGTATGTGCTTTCTAAGATTTATTTTGTAAACTGAAAAATTCCGCTTCATGGTATAAACAATCAGTGCCATTGCAAGTTTTAACACACCGTGTTCCAACATTTATTTCTTGCATGTATCTTTCAACAAGAAGGTAAGTAATTAACAGTATTTGAACACGTGCTGTTAGAAGTTGGAGAGTGACAAGCTTCCTAATTGTGGAACCAAATGAATGGTTCTGTGATCTTTGCAAAGGGCCACAAGTTTAGAGCAGCAGGGAAGAAAACTTGTTTAAAAAATACTGTTTGTAAGCTTACTTAGACATCTGCCTTCCATTACCCGTGGAACACAAGAACAGTTTCTAGTTGGACAGCGTAATTGGAGCTTTAAGGCATGTAGAAATTTTATTGGCACAACCTGTTGGTTTTTTCAGCATTGGTTGTTCTTTTTGCTGCTTCCTTTAATCCTTAAATGCAGCCTGTTTACCTGACCGAGTAGATTTTGGTAAGCCTGCTGGCATTTCTTTGCACTTTTGCAATTTTATTGGAAGGCCGAAAACTTTGAAACTGCATTCTGGTGTTAAAAATTAATTTTGCTGATTCGTAAACCTTTTCCATTTGGTATCATGTTAAAGGTTTTGAATGTTTTAGAGATTTTGAGAGACTGCATAGCATACAAAGCAAGTTATTTGGTGTGTGCAGGCATTGCACGCTAGTTTACATGTCCTGTTTACTGTATTTTTAGTAATATTCTAAATTTGATGTTCTGAACGCTAACGGAGCTCAGATATGCAATATAAAGTGAATATCAACTGATATGCTTACCATTTAACAGAAAGATACTGGAACATAATGAATTTCTGAGTCATGCTGAATACTCCAAAATCAAATTTAGCTACCAAAACAAAATTAATGGAATTTCTAAAACAGGTTGTTCTGTAGCTTAGTGAACTAAATGTGATGGTCATACTATCAGTTACATTAATGCCTTCAGTAAATGAAAGATGTCAAGCATTAAGTGGCTCGGTAAGGTATCACAAAGAACAGAGTCATCTCTTCCCCTCCACAAATACTTGACAGCTAGGAAAGAAGAGTATAATCAAATGCTAAACAGTTAGTCTCATCTTATTAAAAATTAAGTATTCTTCCAGTTATTTTTATGTCCATAAGAATCTCTTGCATCTGAAAAACACGACCAGGGGAAAATACCTAGATATAACAGTTGCCATCGTAGCGCTACAAAAACGCTGCTTAAAATCTGTCTTAACAGATATATGGCTGGTACTTGCACTGAGGGAAACAACTGTAAATTTGCCCATGGAAATGCTGAACTCCATGAGTGGGAAGAACGAAGACAAGTTTTAAGAATGAAGCTCAGCAAAGCAAGAAAAGACCACTTGATTGCTCCCAGTGATAATGACTTTGGAAAATATAGTTTTTTGTTTAAAGGTTTAGACTAATACTGAGATGACACATACATGTTACCAGCTGGAAGCATAAACCAGAACAATTGACAATAATCAAAAGCATGTGACAGAAAAGCTGCAGGTTTTCTGCTTTTATTGGCATATATTGTTCCTCCTGAACAGCAAAATATAGTAGATTTAGGGGAATTGAGTGGACCTGTCTGTGCTGTCATGAAACAGAGCGGTGAATAAAAAAATCTGAAGTATTATGTGCTTTCTCACCTCCTGTTGGACAGAAAGTTAGGGAATAGAGGGGGGAGAGAGGTTGTAATGTCTAGGAAGCCCCCTAGTGTCAGTCCTTCAGCTGAAAAACTTTACGGTATCAAGGTATTACAAAGCAGAGTGTCACGGGCTAAGAAAATGATGGATGAATATTCTTCAGATCTTTTAACGGAGACGATTTGTTTAAAACAAAGTTTGCTACTTATCTATATGTAGGTTGCTAAAAAGGATTTTCTTATTAAAGATTTTAAACAAAATAACCATTTAACTGCAATATATGTTGAATGGGTATTTTTTCTCTATTTGTATGTTTCAATATAATTTACTGAAAAAGGATCTTGGGAGGAAAAACGTATTCATTTTTGAAAATGAAGTAGTTAAAATTGTTTCTTGGTCTTTGCTGTTTAAACGATGATGATTTTGAAAGATTACACTTGTATGTCAGTATTGTGTATTATTGTATGGACTAATGTTGCCTGTAATAAAGAGAACTTTACACAAAGCTCTTTTCCGCACGTAGCCTCTCAGGACCGAGGTCTTGTAAAAACAACCGACGGCTTATTTGCCTGTTAGCAAAAGCTCGAGCGCCCGCCGCCAAGACCGAGGTTAGTTGGTGCGTTTTGGCTGCTCGTTCGCCGTTTGCTTTACCATCGTTACCGCCTCGGCCGCGTCCCATCACCGAGCTCCCAAGAACGGCCGGCTGCCTGCGGGGCGCGAGGAGCGGTGCTGCGTGCGGGCCCGGCCGGCAGCAGGCGAACAGCCCGGCCCCCACCGCCCGTCCGTCCCGAGCTCCCGTTCGTTTCCCTTCGGCTTCTCGCAGCTCCTACAGCAGCTTCGCTTTTGTTTAGTTCGAGCAGGCTCAGTCACTCCCCAGAAGCTGCTAAATTTGCCTTTTCCCCCCTTTCGCTTCTCCCTTCCCAAGAGCGCTTTCAGTCCCCGTTCCTGGCGTAAATAATGGGAAGAGCTTTCAGACTGACTGCCGGAGCTTCCACCGTGAGGGCGGCGGGGCGGGCGGCGCTGCGACCAGGGCGCGGAGCTTCTTGGGCACGGCCCGCCGGCAGCGCCCCTGCTCAACTGCTCCGCTTCACGCCGGCGCGGCTCGATGGACGTGCTCGAGCTTATCGCAAGTCGCTCCAGCCGCAACTAAAGGCGATCCCTTCCTCGGAACGGCGGCGCGAGCTCCCGCTGCTGCGCCGGGCCGCAGAGCTCGCCGTCAAAGCGCGTGCCGTCCTCGAGCAGGACGAACCCGGACGCCATCAGGCCCCGCCCTCCGGGTTCGGCGCGTACTCCAGGAT
>JAOWBP010004330.1:10240679-10253112 GCA_028571105.1 Tragopan temminckii
CACGGCCAGGCGCCGGCGCCGCTCGACAGCGTGAAGTCGGCAATGCCATCTCGGTGTTCAACCCCTCGCTCAAGCCCAACCTGACCTACTCCCACGCCTGGGGCACGGCGCCCGTGAACGTCATCGCCCGGCACGTGCTCGGGGTGCGGGCCGTGGCGCCGGGAGCGGCACGGCTCGAGATCACCCCGCAGCCGGGGCCGCGGATCGCGCTCTGTCCGTCCCGCCAGAAGGGAGGGGCTGCGGCTGCGGTCCCGGGGAGCTCCGCCGGCTGTAACGCTCCCGATCGCTCCGCTCTGGAACTGCGGCGCCGGGGCGGCCGCTCGGCGCTGGCGGAGCGTGGCTCTGCGCCGGCCGGGCTGCGGGGAGAGGAACGTGGAGCCTTATCCAGAATAAGGATGCTCTGCCGTGGGGCGGTTTTGTTTTTTTTCCCAGTCATATAATTTTTAGGTCTTTTTTTCCCTTTCTAACTCTTCAGTTATATTGAAAAACGCACAGCTGGGTGCCACCTTCCCACCGTTCGTTGCCCCTCTCAGTACACAATGTCACTTCTATACAACTTCTCTTCATCGTTGTGCTGCAGTTATTTCGTCACACCTTTGATAACTGCATGGAAACTGCTGCGTTCCATGCCGATGCTCCCCGCGGTCCCAGCTCTCGCTATGCTGGGCCTTTGTTTTGGTGTTGGCTTTCTTTCCTGCAGCACTGGCGCCCTTTGGGACAGGCACACCACTGGGGATAAACTTAAAGTTAGAGAGAAAGACAGCGGTTTCTATCTTTCAACGGGATTAACGAGAACTTTTTCTTGGTCATCTTACAATTGGAAAGCAGCCTGAAGTTTGTTTATTTGTTTGGTTTTGTAGTGAACAGTATTTTCACCAAAGAAATGGAATATTTTTGCATGTGCGTACTGAAAAATAATTATTTTGCCTTAAAACAATCTGATTTCTGTTTTAGATATCATTCCTCTTTCATCAGAAGTAGAAATCATATGTGGTCTGATTCCAGAAGGCAGGAAGCATGCACAGACTGGTCGGGTTTGGTTTTGTTACGCTGCCGTCAGTCCACACTCTGGACGTGTTTGTGTTGGCACGGAAGGGCAGATGGGGAGGCGCCCCGGCTGCGGGTGGGATATCGGTGTGCCTCTGTGCAGCTGCATGCAGAATACCAGCACGTCGATGGCAGCCCAGGCAAGGCTGTGCGCTGTGCCTGAAGTAGACGCAGTCACCGTGTGAGCCTTGCAGACCAGAAGAAAGCACGGGCCCAGCCTGAGAGCTGTACTGTACGAAGGGGTGGCGGGCGGTGGCTCGGGGTGCTGCGGGCGGTGGCTCGGGGTGCTGCGCTGTGGTTTGCTGGCTGCGTGGCCTGATGGATGTGATGCGGTGGGCCGCGTGCCGCTGCTGCTGTGTGTCCAGATCTGCGTTGTTAGCGCCGTGCAGCGCTGCTCCTGCTCTGTTTCCCCAGGGAGGTGGGCTCGTGTGTCAGAGAGCTGCCATCTCGGGCAAACATCACTGTTGTCGGCGATCTGGAAAAGGTGTTGCTAATGTCACAACAGAAAATCCATAGGTTTGGGATAGAATTGATTTAGTTTTGAGATTTTGTCACTACTGCCATCAAATGGGTCAAAGCAATTTCCTCATTACTCATGGAGTCACACCGCTAATTGCCGTTGCACTATTTTTATATTGTCACTTGTACATTATTTGTTTACTGACTCTTCCGGTCAATAAGTCACACCTATTACAGCGTTTTAATAGCTCTCAACAGCAGTTTAGTGAAACTTCCAGCTGAACAGTGTCCCATCCAGCATACCATCGGATATGACAATGAGAACAGTATCCAAGGGAGCAACGTGGATTGTCTGGTATGTTTGCCCTTCAGGAGGCAGGGTGCCATGTGCTGCTGCTGGGTTGGTGCAGCTGACGAGGGTTTTTCACCTAAGCTGGCTAATTCTTCTCTAAGTATCACGTGTGTTACCCAGCTGTCACGAAAAGCAAACAAACCAACAAACGATTGACGTTTAAGGGAAGTGGTATGTGCAGAAATTGTACATGGAGTAGTCAATAAATAAGGTGCTGCTGTAATACTTTTTAAAGTAACTGCTGAATACTTTCTATGTAAACAGTTTGAATGGAACAGAGCTATCCTTTTGGTATTCTGCGGCCCTGGGAAATGTTCTACTAGAACAGGAAAGAGGTCGACAGCGTGCTGCTGGGGTTCCCACAGCTTCTCTTTCTGGAGAGACCACAGAAGCTGATTTTGTGTGACGGTGCAGAATCCTTGAGGCTATTGGTAGTGATGGTGTCTGTGAGCGCCTTTTCCACTCCTCTGTCATTATATATGCTACCCAACGTGTCATCTTTGAGTTAGGAAAACATTGTTCTCTGGGGGAAGGGCAGTAATCTTAAAATCACTGCTAAAAATCATGTGAGACTGACATGCTCAGACTGCAGCTGCTGTCAGAAAGCAGATGAAGATGCAGTGTGATACTGTATGAAGAAATGAAGTAAGGAATGCAAGTCAGGAGTTCTGTTTCATGTTAATTGCGATAAAAGTTCAAAGGAGAACATCTCATGAAACTGGGGCAAAAAAATCTCATGAAAGGAAACATTTTAGTTCAAGGAATTGGGTTGCCAAGTTGATTGCCATGTTGTATAGCTGAGAAAAAACGCTACAAACATTTGAAGTTTATGTATGAAACTTCACATTCCCTTTACATTTTTAAATGATATTTAAATACTGCAAATGTTACATCCACATTTTCTGGTGTTCCTTCTTTCTGAAGCACCTGGTGACTGGTGTCAGCTGTATGTCACAGGTGATGCGTACTTTCTTACTCATGAATTCTTACTTTATGTGAACTGGAGCTGTGTGAGGGTGGGAGAAGCGTTTGCTTTTCAAATATCCTTAACCAAAGTTGCGTGTGCTCAGTGGTAGTTTTAATTAAGTTGTTTTGAACTCTGAGGAGTAGATGAATGTAACTGAGACTTATCATTGTACCAAGGAACATTCTCAGTGTGAAAATATGGGCAAGCTTGTTAAGTTGGCTTAACAAGTTTACTTTTTTTCATGTCTGTGATTCAGATTTATGTGTAGAATGAGAGTCTGTACATGCAGCAAGATAACCGAGTAAACTAATCCAAATGTTAAAATGTGGAGGGAAGTGTTAACGCAGTCGGAAATGGGATTAATGTGAGTGCCAGTTGTTTGCTTCCAGTGAGCAGGTGAAGGTGGTGATTTTGAGAGTGGGTAATGGTGTATCTGTGCTGACTGAATGGCTGCAAAGGTGTATATTTTTCTAGCAACAGAACTAGTTCCGTTAACACTTCTTATTTAGTAAAAGCAGTTGTTTCAACTGAGAAATTAGATAGCACTGACCTTGGTCAAGGTTGGTGCATGTGTATGTGTGTGTCTATATAGACATACTCATCACTTAGCTATGACGACGATCTCTGGTGCTGATGATGATTGTAGTATCAGGGTGTGTAGGTATATAAGATAAGTCCTACAAAATCAGGATTCTACTATGTTAAGCATGTTATGATTATTCTGTATGACATACTTCCTATCCACTAGATTACTGAACTAAGCAAAATGAACTAAGAAAGAACAGTCGAAAAAATTATTTTCCCCATTGTTAGAGATGGAAATGGAAGCAGGGTGATTTGCTTATGGTCTTACGTGAGAGGTACAGAGCTGAGGAAGCTCTGATGTCCAGTACCCCAGCTTAACTCCCAAATTGGGTTCTAGGACACCAGCTCCTGGAGGAAATCTGGTAAAGAAAAAATATTCCTCACTGTGAAGCTATCAGAATAATTAAATCTGAAGAGCTCCTTCCCAGCAGCAAGTCAACGGAGTGTGTATGATTGCTGTATGTGGCAACTGATTCCGAGTTAGGTTTTCTTAAACATTGCACTGGGACGCAGGTTTGGCCTATGCCCCTTACAGGTGTATGTTCCTGCAGATACCCAATGTCCCGATAGTACACAATCAACCTTTTTACCATCATCTTCATTGAAAGAACAGTCTTATTCCAGAATTTGTTCGGGAATGCTCTGCCTCTGTTCCCATTTCTTAGAAGTTTGGCTGAGTTCTCTTTCATCTACCCCTCCTCTGCTCTTTTTCACAACCAATGCTTCCTGTTTACCAATGTTTTCTTCAGCTCGTGTTGTTGGGGATGTTGTTCCATAAACTGTAGGAGTTATAAAGCATAATTTGGAGAGAGAGACTCATGTGAAAGATCAGAAAATGTTCCACTGAACCAGATTGTGATGCTTCTTGGTACTATCTCATAAATCCACTTCTGGCATACCGAACAAAATCCAGTTTCAATTTAAGATTGCACCAGTCTATCGTATAACCTGGAGTGTCTTTGGAAGCTTCTGAGTACAAGAGAGGATTTTGGGAACCATGTCTGTAGTGCTGTCCTTGACATGCCCTTTGGTACTGAGTTGTGCCCATTCCGTAGAGACTCTCTGCTAGTGCAGAGCTGCACATAACAGACAGTTGTGTGCTAGAAAGGTTGTTATTACATAAATGTTCTTGAAACTGGCTTACAGTTACAGTGCGTGCAGAGGAGCTAAATGACTCCTACAGCATTCTTTTCTACATCAGGTTTTTTTTTTTGGTTTGGTTTGGTTCTGTTCCAGATTCTGCTCTCTCCTCAACTATAACAGCTACCAGCACAAAGTCCATCCTATGCCTCCCATCACCCAGGCAAAGAAGAGGCTGTAAGTGTGTTCTTGGAGCACCATTCACATATTGATGCAAAACTGCCCTTTTTTTATTATATGGAAATATCATCTGTCTTTGAGCAAAGCCACAAACTAGCAGATTCTGGTGAAGGGATCTATAAATAATTTCTGACTTCCTTAGCTCTCAAGTTTTGACATCCATCTGTGTGTTCCAGAGGATTTACTACATGCTGTACATCAAGTTCTGTTACAGCATTTGCACCCAGAAGAGACCCAGGCCTGCTTCTCATGGACCCTAGGGCTGCTCTTGATTTTTATACCTCAATAGGAAGAGATAAAGCAATGCAACTCTTCCATTTATTTTTGTAAAACAAAAGTTGAAAGCTCTAACGTATCACTGGAAGGATGGTTGACTTGCTTTCTTTTAGAGAGGTTACATCAACTTGCGTTCCTGCAATGGCTGCTGTAATGACCAGGATGATGGGATCAAGTGAACTCTCACCAAGTTTGTGGGCGACAGCAAATTGGGGGGAGTGGCTGATACACTGGAGGGCAGGGCTGCTGTGTAGATGGACCTGGTCAGACTGGAAAAATGAGCTGTCAGGGACCTCGTGAAATTCAGCAGGCACAGAGCCCTGTACATGGGCTGACAACCCTATGTGGCAGGACAGGTTGGGAACTGTCTAGAGAGCAGCTTGGTAGATTACAGCAGGGGTCACAGCAGACGACTCAACTGTGTGGCCTTGCAAGCAAATGTGTCCAGCTGCATACTGGGCTGAGCACAGCCGGTAGGATTGGAAGAAAATCATTTTTCCCATTTACTTGGCACCCATGAGACTACGTCTGGAATACTGTCTATAGTTCTGGACACATAGAAGACACATTTGTCTACTAAAATGAGACTAGTGAAGGCCACCAGAGGGCTTAGGGAGAGAAGTTGATGGAGATGGGTTTGGTTAGCTTTAAAGATGATGACAGCGAGAGGGTTGTAAAGAAAGTGAAGCTTGGAACAATGGGCAAATGGTACTAAGCTGCAACATGGAAAATCTAATAAATAAAACCTATATGTCTATTTATATCTAATAAATATATCTATAGATGTACATATGTGTACATCTCAGCTGGAGACAGCCTGAAGCAACCTGCTCTAATGGGACCTGCCTTGAGCAGAAAGCTGTACTACAGACGTGCAGAGGTTCCTTGCAACTTACAGACATGTTTCTATGAATTCATGATGTGAAACCAGATAGCTTCAAACTAGCAGTTCCACCTTACCACGGAAAGAGACTCTTATACCACTTTTAGATTTGCCAGAAGTTTTTTCATGAAATAATGCCCGGCAAGCAGGAAAGGCAGTATGTCTGTTCTATTGCAATAAGAAATGCATTGAAAATTAGTTTTGCATGTATCAAGAACTATGCTATGCATATACAAAAGGGGAAATAGTATGTTATTTATTATATTACTATATATTGTATTATTTATATTTATTATATTACTATATAATAATAAATTATATATTTTCATTTATTTATACTGATTTCAAAGAGACCTGGCACTCTCTTTGCCTGCTTTTATTGTTTGCATTGCTTTACCATCAACAGAAGCAGTGTCCTCTTCATAAAGAACTGGTTTTCTACCTTTACAATTCACTGTTCTGAAATTCAATTTTTGTGCATTTGTCCTTGTTACCCTTATTCAAATATTCTTCCAGTTCTGTTGTGTTCTTACTGAGATGGGGGAAAGCTGCAGAACTGTACACAGTAAAGATGAAGGTAGCCTTTAGACTAAAAGAGACTGTGTGGAGTATGTTTCATTGGGAGGGACGAGATACAAATACACCCATTATCACTTTGTGCAACCCTCAGAAGAAAGGTAAGCACAAAGAAGCCCTTGTCTGTTCCAGCCTATAGAATCATAAGCTCTTCCTTAGTTGCAGGACAGAAGTGTTCTTAAACCTAACCTTCTAATTTTCTACTTCTGTTTGGAATTCTTTAATGCTACATGAATGTTTTAATGCTGCACTAATTATTTCCTCTCTCAGAAAGAAGAAGAGCGAAACCCTTATTAGTTTATGGTCCATGTGCTCCATAGGAAGGATTTCTGAGGAACAGATAATCATTGCTTGTTTCCAAGTCTTATTCAGAAGGGAGGATCAAGGGGAGACATGCACAAAATATAATTATGTGACAATTCTAATTCACACTTATTCTGTACAATACCATACTGAGCTGGGTTTTTTTTTGTTTGTTTTCTCTTTCTGATAGCCACCAAGGAAAATAACTGTATTAAGCAGACTTAAAATGCAAAGCAAAGTTGTTAATTATCTGTAATGATTTCATCTCTGATCCTGAGTGCGCCTTCCTCTGACCAGAAACAGTGTAAGCATTAAATGACCACTTTTGTTCATATAAAGAAAAAAATATTTTTAATCACAGCACATATATTACAGTTTTCTGTCGTTGGCATAACGAGCTGATTACCCCACAACTGGGAGAACTGGAATTAGGTGGGTGCCTTTATGATCAACCTTTCTTTTATAGGAAGAGGAGGAGCCACAGGAGCCCTAATTTTGTGTTAAATACTGGACTTAGGGGGTGATGTGAGAACACCAAGAAGCGTGATCCCTTAGGAAAGGGTCACCATCAGAAAGGTGTATGGCTTTACAAACAAGCAGTTCAACTATTGAGACACAGGACAACTGAAGCTCCATACAAAATTGCAGGCAAGGTGGAGAGAACAAACGTCCGTTGCCACACTTACAGTGCATTAAAGTGGGTGAGGGCAGCTTATTCTACTGATAATTATAATGTGCATTGTAAGAGACTTTAAGAAAGCTGACATGTCTGAAATATATACATATAGAGCAATCTCAGACGGCAGACAACGTTTCCTTTTAAAATAGCTTCTAACAACAATTTAACATAATTATACATGCTCTGCACTGAGGTTTGGAAGAATGTTAACTCTCCTGTCAATTTAAAACTTTCTTTTGTATGCAGTCGGTGGGTGGGGTGCCACATTTTAGAGCACCGTTTTCCAGTTTAAAATAAAACCAACAAAACTAAATAACAAACCACCACGAACATGACAAAGAAATACCAGCCACCTAAAGCTTGTTTTGTTTGGGTCTTGGGGGTGTACAAGCTTAAAACTCAAATTTTGTGGAATTATGAGTGGTTAGAAACACAAAAGAGGCTTTATAATACACAGGAAAAGAACACAAAATTAATGTAAACATGGTTAACACAAAGGTATGAGAGACAAGAGAACGGCAGCATTACCTAGAAGCACTGCTCCAAGACTTCAGGTTTGCTGCATCTCCTTGCTGAGTGCATGCTGCCCACAGGCTCTGCTGCTGTTGGGAAAGATTCTGCTCCTCCATCAGGGCCATTATTTGTAACTGACTGTTAATGTGGATTGTCTTCCATACCACAAAATGAGAACTTTGTGAAATTAAATAGATTGTTAGGTAATTTTATGGGACTCTTAGCACTTCAGAAACTGCATATATTTAGGAGTAATTTGTGTATACCTATGTGCTTATGATACTGCTTGCAGCAGAAGCTACTGAGTTGAGTGGTGCTAGCACCATAACTTACACCTGCTTCCCAAAAATCTTGAGCTATGGACCCTTTCAGATGAGTGAAAAAATGAGGCAACGCTGTTTTCCCAGATAGGAATGAAGGGTGAATGCTACAAGTACATTTTATCTGGAAAGTGTGTGTGAATATGTTTGGGGAAGGCAGGGAGACTTATTGCCCTGCTCTCTGAAAAAGCTCTGTTATGAACCCTTTATTTCAATAACGATGTTAAGGAAAAAGGAAAAACATACCATCGCTTTGATGCCTAGCAATATGAGAACAGAAAGAAGCCCGAACAAGCCAGGCCAAATGCACCAGCAAAGTACATTCTCTTTTGTCATTTTCTGTCCAAAAGTACTTTCTCTGAAAGAATCCAGTCCAGTCTGACCACTCCTTATTTAAAGTTTTATTTCAATTCAGTTGTTCAGAGTATGACTGTTATTTGCCAAAGCAGCCTTCGTTTCGCTGTGTTTTAGGTAACAGATTATTAAAACAATTTTGCTTATCATTATGTTCTCTAACATGAAGTGGAGTGAAATAAATGAAAAAGTAAATGCTATTTTTCAGGACTTGGAATGTGTCACCGATGAATCTGAAGTCCTTATACATATTTTTATACTCCGCTTGAAAACACTTCGCCATTTTTACTAGTGCAAACCCGAGTCTTGGATGACTTCTTCAACTTTTTGGAATAATCATGACTGCTAAGATCAGCTAATGAATAACTGCTTATACTGTTTGCAGGAACTGAGATACTAGTCTATAGCTGGGCATTACAATGGCTGCATCTGTATGTGAAGGGCCTGAGCTTCCTTTGCAGCATAAAAAAAAAGTCAGAGATAAGACCCAAAGTAATGACTGAAGACTAGCTGTGATTAAGTAAGGCAATGCAGTGTAGCATTTAGCCGTTTAGACCTAAGCCTGTAAAGAAGCAGACTGTTCCAATGTGTTAATAGCTTTCAGAATATAAGAGAGACAGTTTAGAGTATTTGAAGGTACTTAACCTACTTAGCTCACCTAGGAAAAGGATAATCTGATTGCCAGCCTTAAAGAGGTTTTACCCAACTGTTGCTTCTGCTCTCTATGTTGAAAACGTGCAAAGACTCTCTTTTTTAGTAACAGAAATGTAGCCAGCAAGAGTCTAGCTTGTGACTGCGCGCTTTTACCTCCCCCATCTTCTTTATGGGCAAATTTAAACTGCATATACAAGCTGTGATAGAAAAGAGATCAATCAGTCCGATCAGTTACATTATAGTTCTCTAGTGTTAAGCATCTGCTGTTGTTCATCCCTAAATATGAAGCCAAGGAAACAGACAGGACAATACAGACTGTGAATGGAACAAAAGCATCTAGCTTCGACTGCACCTACAGCACGTGTTACCCCTTCAGCGAGGCCCGTCTGGAGAGCGGCACCAACAGCGGCTGCAGAGATGTTCTGTGAGTGCTGAAGGAAGCAATCTGACATCGTTCAATTAATCAGCACAGCCAGAGCTACAAAAAAGAAAAAGTTCAGACCTGATGTAAACAGCTGAAGCTCATGATAATGGGTTTGCTCGTTACGTCAGTGATGTAAATGTCGGATTAGCAAGCAGGTCAGAAAATGGGTGTAATTCTCCTCAGCTTAGTCTCCAGTGTGCCTTTGTAATGTACGAACAAGTAAGGCAATATTATAGAGAAAGCAGGAAACAACAAAACAGCCAACTAAATTAAGTGGGCCGAGATTGGTACGTTTAAGTTTCTTAGCCACAACAAACAATAAGAAAATAGTAGGAAATGTTCAGATGTTTTTTCTTTCAGGAAAATTGCAACAAATAATTATAATAATGTTAACAAGGAAAATTTAAAGCTGCTCAGAAATAAGATTGACAAATTAATACCTTCAAGATGTGCTTTCCACATACTCTTGAAGCATCTTGATCTGTATATAAATCTATCTCATTTTTCAAAATGTTGGTGAATACTTCCTTGAGCAGTTAAAACATATATTCATGTCTGACCCAAATTGACTGTTTTTACAGATGTTCAAACAAATCTTTTTTGAAATTTCCTATTTTAATTATCGAGGAAGAGAGATTGCTTCCCAAAATACACACGGGGTTGGAATAACCCTGTATTTGCAAATGACTGCTTATGGAAAGAGCACAGTGTCATCATACCTAAATATGACAGAATTCTGGGTCTGGGAAAGAAGCTAGGACTATTTGCAAAACAGCAAAGCCAAAACATCTGTAGGAAATGCATCCCGGGAGTTATCTTCATGCATCGATAACTCGTTTAGGTCAGAAGTTCCTGGGAGCTGTAATCCCAATGTCAGAAGGTGTTTGATAAGGACTTTGGATGCCGCAGATAAGCAATGCTGTGAAACAAACATACTTCCACCCATCCAACACTACCACTGGCAGCGACGTAACTTTCCTGCTCAGGGGGTTCTGAACTGATTCACTTTTCAACATTTGAATTATAAAAATGAGTCTGCTATTGCTTTGTTTCCTCTTCTAAACTACTCTATGGAATTTAAGATAAGTCTCTTTGCCTGTTTTGTTTTATCAGCTTAGCAGGAAAAAAAAAAGTCTGACCCTACTTTTGAAAGCGAGCTGCACCGATGCCTTCATTCCTATTTGCTGTAAATCCCAATTCTTTATTAGTTCACTTAGTTTATTTAATCTAAAAAAGGAACTCTGTGATTATTTTGTTACTTAAGCACTCAGTCACAAATCATAGGTTATTATATTATTTACAAGCCATAGCTTACATTAACAGCAAGGAATGCATCTGCTTGTAAGTAAAGCAGCGAGGGGGAGATTCTTCTGGTTTTGTAACTACTGCTCAAAAATCTAGTGTTGTCAGGCTGCAGCCCGAGTCTTTTGTCTGAAAAGAGACACAAAGGCTTGGAGGACGCTGCAGCCACTGTCACAGCAGTAAGGGTACATTTCACCAACTGCATCTCAGAGCGCAGTCGGGGTGTTTTTGGAATGCAGGATTCAGCTCTCTGGCTTAAAGACTTCATGGAATACCTAAGTAATGGGTTAGCAACTCCAGTACCCGCAGAAATTTCAGCCAGGAAAAAGAAAAATAAATGAAATCACAATTAGTCAGATTCACCTGAAGCTAATTACATAGACATGATAGAATTGCAAAAAGCATGAGGATGGAAAACATAAATATTACTTAACAACAGTGACAATCGTACAGGGTTTTGATCTTGCTTACAGAGAATGATTCAAGATTACCTGGTTAGCAGGGGAGGCATGCCCATGCTGACCTTTTGCTTTTGTTCTCAGATTAGCTTCAGTCAACAAACCTACTGCTCTAACTGCTGCACTGGAACAGCAGCCACTGAGCTTCTTCAGCACAATTCTACTGCAGTGCTTAAGCTGATCAAAGAACACCGAGTCGCTCCGAAGCACAGAAAAGCTCTGTAGCTTCTTGTTACAGCTCCTATGTGAAGCCTTTCTGTTTCTGTCAAATATTATTTACCTACATTGTTTGGTCAAAGTCATCAGTACAAACAGTGATGAAATATCTTAAACCAGGCTTGGAGAGGTCAGAATTTTAACTCTCCAAGGCAGCAACAACAAGAAGTTGTAGCTGACTGTACTGATGTTCTGGCCAGCTACTGGCGGCTCTTCCTATTGATACCAAAACGCTGTTTCTCAGTTCCCTGAAAAGGGCACTTTAATCTCTCTCACAAGCCACAGTAATCAACTTCTGTTTCTCATCTCAGTATAATTCCACAGCAATTGAATGTCAGAAATTATCAGCTCATGCAGGCTGCCATAAATATTATAAATGAAACGCGATCAGTTTCTGCAACAGGAGCAACGATCACCTGTCGGCTCGTGACAGTAAGGAGAGCTGTAACTCCTGGCGTGCTCCTCGGAGCAGTTAGCTTCTGAGTCACGTCAATAACTCAAGCAAACGAAGGAAGATAATCGCATTGCCACTTCCAACCTGATTTCTCTAAAAGCGAAACGTGCTACGTCCACAAAGAACGTACTTCGGGTCAGCCATCCGTAGCGCGCCGCTACATTCCCAAGCGCGCTGACGGCAGCGCTCGCAGGTCCGGCTGCGGCAGCGCCGGGCCGCCGCCATACAGGGGACGACCCGTCACCGAACCCGACCGGTTCGTCCAGCAATCTCCGCCGGCGCACCGGCTCT
>JAOWBP010004330.1:10253965-10267805 GCA_028571105.1 Tragopan temminckii
GGGCGGCGTGCGGGCGTCCGCCCTGCTGTTCTCCTTTGTTCTCTTGTGCTGTTTTCTGTTGATGTTTCCTTTGGGTAGTCAAAAGAAGGGCGTCTGAATCGGAGAGCCGGCGGCGCCTTTGGTTTCGCTTTCGCTGCGTTCTTGGTTTCGGTAACGCCAGAAAAGAAAAGGCAGAGAGGCTGAGCCCGCTGCTTTACGACCGGAGCCTGATTCCGATCGTGGTTTCGGGTGAACGTGCGGTTGAAAAAGTGGAAGACGACGTTTCGCTTAGGGGAAATTTAAGTTAACAAGTTTTAAAACTTCGAGAGCAAGAAAATATGTTACAGTGGAAAAAATACGCTTCTTGCAATCCTAACCGTCTGTGGTAACTTTTTCTTCATGCCGAGGCCTCTCCTGTTGCTTTGCAGAAGCGATGCTGTGCCGATTTGAAGACCGCCTTGCATAAAGTGTAAAAGAAGATGGAAGAAGATGAGACCTTATGCAGTGAACGCAGGATGGCAGGAGTTACAGCGCACGCTAAGCCCGAGGTTGGCCGGCGGATATCAGTGAGCGAGTTCCTTTGCCACTGCTGTTACGACATTCTGGTCAATCCCACCACCCTGAACTGTGGGCACAGCTTCTGTAGACATTGCTTAGCCTTGTGGTGGGCGTCCTCCAAGAAGAATGAATGTCCAGAATGCAGAGAAAAATGGGAAGGATTCCCCAAAGTCAACATTCTCCTCAGGTGATTTTAATATACTTTTCCGTTGTTTGTTTGGATTCCTAAACCAAGCAAAACTAACTGTCTGCTTAGGTATTTTAGTATTTTATTGAAGTCTTTATTTTATCTGAAGTCTTTCGTGCTACCCATCCCTTTTTTCTGAAGAAAATGGAAAGCACAGAAGTAAGATGTGGTTGCTTGTTTGGTTTTTCCCTTCTGATTTTTTAGGGGATTTGTATTAAGTTAGAATTATCCTTGATAGCGATGGGACTTTCTGTGATAGGAATCATTTGTAGGAAGAAATGTGACCTTATGGCAGAAGAAAGCGAGAAATATCAAACTGTTGTCTGCAGTTACCTACAATCCAGTTCCTGTGGTGCAGGGAAACAGTGGCCTTCACTAATAGATTTTTAATAAGTAGGATATAGGATTGATGCTTTTATGTTGTCTATTGCTTAGCATTTTTGAATAATCAGGACATGCTTGTAGCACACAATTCTAGTTTTGCAATAAGGATTTACTTGTTTTTAAATGAGAGATTTTTCACTTCCTCTATATTTAAAATGCTGTTTTGAAGTAGTTGATTAGCTTTACTAAGTGCTAATAAGTAATGTTTTCTTGCTTTCAGAGATGATAGTCCTTGGTATAAGCTGGAAAACATAAATCTTAAAATAAATTTCTTTTCTGAATGCTAAGCCTCAGTGATGATATAGGTCAGTGACAAGTGTTTCTCCCATTAGGGATGTTATTGAAAGGCTGTTTTCTGATGCCATTGAACAAAGAAAAGAAGATATTCAGCGAAACGGTGACATAGTGCGCAGCTTAGCAACCTTCCAAAAATATGGGAATGACCAGATTTCTACGGCTCCAAACACAGGAAGAATTAATCCTCGAGGAAGAGGGTTTTTCTCAGGCGTTCTGACAGCTTTAACTTGTGTAGCAGTAAGTTTCATCTGGATGGTCTTCCATATACTTGATTAAGTATCCAATGAAATATACTTAAAGTCTATGAATGTCAAAAAGATTGTTGGTATAGAAGAGACTCCAGCTGTGCTGAGTGGATGCGGCAGTGTTCAGAGTTGTTTGTCAGGAGCTACAGTTTCAACATACAGCAAATGGAAATTAGACAAATTGGCTAAGGCTTAAAGGTATTTTCTTATAACCTAAGTATTGTAGGGTCCTTAGAATGGAAGATTTTGCACGTCAAGCCCCTTAATGCATGTTTATTTGTATGATTTAATATATTTGCACTGCAGGTAAAGAATCTCCTTTATTTTATTTTGAATTTACATATAGGTAGTACTACTTGGGTATCACTGGAGTAGCAGAGAATTTGAAGATGATCTTCTTGTCCACAAGCCTGTTGCTAAATGGACTGCTGAAGAAGTGGCGCTTTGGCTAGAGCAGCTGGGCCCCTGGGCTTCTCTTTATAAAGAAAGATTTTTGCTGGAGAAAGTGAATGGAAGGTGAGTGGTCTAAATATCAGGAGCAGCTATCATCTGAGTGGACTGCTGAGTAGCTTTCATTAGGCATGGTGCATTTTGAAATGATCAGACTTTGTTCCATAGTGTGGGGGAATATTCTGTTGATGTATCAAGATAAAATACAGGGGAAATTTTAATACTTGTAGTTGAAAACAGTAGTAGATACTTAGCAACCTAACTGAAGTTTTTCTGAGAACTTATTTAGATACTGACAATGCAGACTGAAATGGTCTTGAAAATAAAATTCTATTAATGCATTATCCACCCCCTCCACTTTTCTTTCCTGTGAAAATATGCATATGCTATACGCATTGTTGCACTCGACCCAAGAGCTCTAGGTTTGATATCAGGAGACCAGACTAGATCTGTGATGTACTGAAGGACTGCGTTCATTAATAGCCAACAGGCTCATACATTTGCATGCCAAGAGCAGGCAAGAGAGAACTTGAAAAGAAGGATATTTAAAACCCAGCCTCTGAGACGCAGTTGGTTCAGAACATGGAAAGTGATCCAAAAGGTGATACCTTCTATTAGTAGCTTATTGTTTCAGTGTTACTGATTTGTTAGTCATATCTTCTTGGTGTAGAGTCACTGTTTGCTTTCAAAATTCTTCTGCCTTTTTAGGCTCCTTCTAACGCTGACAGAGGAGGATTTCACAAAAGAGCCTTACAGTATAGAGAACAATAACCATAGAAAAGCAATTACAGCAGAATTGGAATGTGTCAAAACTTTAGGTGTTAAACCACCACAGAACCTTTGGGAATACAAGGTAAATTCACTTAGTCTACCATCTGTATTAAGTGATTTTAAGTCATGTATTTCAAAGACAACTCTCTTAAAGTCAAAAGGATTGTTAGGGAAGTAGAATTATCTTTGTAAAAATTGCCTAGCTTAATGAACTATTGTGTTTGGAAAAAATGATCCTTTGAAAAATGATTGTTAGAAAAGTCTAAGAACTGTCATGCACCTTTCGTTTTATCTTTTAATTGTTTGCAATTTGATACTTTTCAGGCAGTAAATCCAGGAAAATCACTCTTTCTTTTGTATGCACTCAAGAATTCTCCAAGACTCAGTATGTTATACTTATATCTGTTTGATTATACTGAAGCTTTCCTACCTTTTATCCACACCATTTGTCCTATGCAAGAAGACCAATATGAAGACATGGTCACAAAATTATTAGTAAGTGCTCAAATGCTACATGGTTGAAGCACGTTAAGATTTAGCTGCTTAAAAAAAGTATAATGTAATTATTCATAATGTCATCTCCTTGCAATGCAACTTCTTAAATAGAAATCTTAATAGTAACTTGTTGCTTTTACTTTATTATGCAGGACTAGCAGTGTTGTGACCGTAATCTGTACTAAGATTTATTTAAGGTGTTTAAAGTTTTAAGTCTGTGAAACTTATTTTTCTTATTATCATTATTTTTGATCTTTAAAAAAAAAAAAAATTCACAAGTGTAGAAAGACCTTTCACTGAAAATATCTTCATTGAAGAAATGGCATGATAAAGTCTGTTTGGCTGTGATGTTTTGGCTAATTAATTGAAATTATTGGGTTACAATATTATCTACTGAAAGCATAAAAAAGATTAATTACTGCTTTGAATTTACTAAACAAATAAAAAACAACAAAAGATCAATAAAGGAACAGTGGAAATAAGTCAGTATTGTCTATTTAGTAGGAAATTGTTTACGTCTTTTTATCCTAATTTACAGGACCTTAAAGATCCCACTTGGAAACAGTGGAGAGAATTCATTGTAAAGTATATATTTCTGCCATACCAGTTGGTAGCTGAATTTGCTTGGGACTGGCTGGATGTGCACTACTGGACATCAAGATTTATCATTGTAAATGCCATGCTACTCTCTGTTCTGGAATTATTCTCTTTTTGGAAGCTCTGGTCAAGAAGAGAATTGAAGTAAGTCTTACTGAGCTTGTTGAGGGATGTAGGCAGTACATTATAAACTGGAAAATCAGTCTGTTATGATTTTATAGGTGCTTACTGAAAATGATAGTGCTAACCAGAACTCGGGATAATAAGATGCAAGTCTGAATCTGCACATATAATACTTGCTTTTGAGTATTTTTGTTGCTGTGAATACAAAGCAAAGGATTTCTTAGGGCTGGTTTTACCGATCAGATGTAGTAAATGCAATGATGTGATTTAATTGTTCAGAACGTGTCTCGCTCTTTCCTTGAGAACTGCCTCTCAGCATTACTGGTGTTATCTGTCAGCTGAGAACGAAATATTTAAGAGTTCTGTCACAGTGTGTTCGCAGGATAGTTATTAAAGGATATTTAATTGGACAGATATTACTGCTTTAGTATTTATTTAGTATTATATATATATATATATATATTATATATATATTTAGTATTAATGTAACTTCATAATTGCTGTGATCTCTTGGTTATAATTTTTTAAAAGTTTCTTGAGAGAAATTCTTGCTTTGGCGTGTATGGAGTTGGTGCTCTTGCCAGCAGCTAGGGGGCAGAGCATCTTCAAAAGAGAACTGGCTGTATGAAAATCATCTATGGCAAATCTGGAATTTTACCACTTCCATCTGCTGTGCTTTGTGGTCTGAATAAATGGACATAATACTTCCTCACGTAAAAAGTAATATTAGTGTATTTTAAGTGAGTTTTTGTGGAGTGAAGAATTCTGGTTTTTATAAGTAATTTGAGTAGCTGTGAAATAATTTGAGGCTAAAACACATACTAGCTTGTCTTAGAATGCTTAAAAATAAAGCCTCTAAGCCTCTCCCCTTCCTTTTCCACAGGACTATTCCTCACAGAATGTGGAAACATTTTTGGAAAGTCTCAACCCAGGGTCTTTTTGTTGCAGTTTTTTGGCCTTTTATTCCTCAGTTTGTCTGCAATTGTTTGTTTTACTGGGCCTTGTATTTCAACCCAATTATAAACATTGATCTTGTAGTTAAAGAAGTAAGGCATCTGGAGACACAAGTGCAATGACTGACATCGAACTTTTGAGCTGGTTAGTTTCCAAAAATGCATATTTGAAAGAAACTTTGGTTTTTTGTTTTTTGTTTTTTTTCTTTTATAATGTGGCAGTGAAAGTAGATTTTGTTAACTTAAACATACAAAAAGCCTTGAGGTATGTTACTGTTGAACAGCTGATTCCAAGTCTGAGGATGGGCTTTATTACCCAAAATGATTTTTGTAGTTAATAAAAAACAAATATATTCCTGATTTAGCTATTTGAAACTTAGTTATGTCATATTTTTGATCAAATACTACTTCTTTGTTCTGTCTTAAAATCAGTGTTTTCTGAAAAGCTGTGATGGTGTTTTCAATTTAGTATGACAAAGACCAAGCTTTATCCTCTGGAAAATATGGCAATTGCTGTTCACGTGGTTTTTTTTGTTCTGTTCAGATCAGTTAGACTTCATCAACAGCTTCTTTATTGCTCTCTTAAAATCTCTTCCTAATCCTTAAATTCACAATGAGCTCTTAAAAGGATTATTTTGGATAAGTGACCTGACACTGTAATTATGCCTTACTGCAATGAAAGGTGTGTATCTAGGTCTGTGAATGAACACTGACTGGAAATATGTACTGTTTTGTATAAATGGATTGCCACTTACTAATGTAAGGTTTTTGACCTTTCATTATGTGTTGCGAGTTTTTTGTTTTTGCATTTGTATCATGAATATGAACTTTAAATTTGCCTACGAATATTTTTTAAAGATTAAAGATATCATTTTAAATCTTAGTCTTTCCTGAAGAAGTTTTATTTATTTATTTTATATCAAAGTGTTTGACGTTACCTTTGACTTGTATTTCTTGTATTTGTTCTGTATTCCTCTAGCTACGAATAAGTTGAGGTGGGTGAAGGTAAACATAAACGGTTCCTTGCTCTTAAGCTGTTAAAGTTATCGGTTACGAAAAAATGTATTTGTCAGTAGTTTTGTTACTGACTTCTCCTTTTCTTAAAATGTCTCCCAAAACTATGAAACAACCCAAGCTGAAGCCATCTTTATGTCCTTGTGAGTTACAAGCTCCTGAACTATGCAAACTGCTGTTGTGTGAGATCAATCTCTGATGGGAAAGGTAGCCAACCCAAGCTATTCTGTGATTCAAACAAATCACAGTCAATTACTCCTTAAACTGATAAATACTAAAGAAGAATTTGAGCTTGGTAAAGAAAAATTTACACCAAATTACTGAACTTGGTTTTTGTCCATGTATTGTAGAAAGTAAATAAGAAGAGAAGTGTTTACTTTGGCCATTCTAAGGCAGAGGAGTGGCAGGAGGGAAGGACAAGAAAGAGAAAAATCATTTCTTATCACTACTGTGACAAAAGCCATCTTTCCAGATTTTAAATAAGTACAGAGCTTTCATAGGGGCTGATGTTGTGTATTCAATATCTACACAAAGGTTGAACCTCACCACACATAATATCTGGCCACAGGAGGTACTTTGTATGGTAGGGAGCTTTAGAAAAACATTTGGCAGCTTCACGATCGCATTCACATGCCATTTTTTGACACTTGTCTTCTAGTGATTCTGAAAGAAAACAAAGTAGGTTTGATTCTAGTTTGAAGTAGTAATAATAAAAATAGAAAATGAAAGTACAGTTACTACCTCCCGTTCCATATTTGCCATGTAGTGTTCATTACCTTTTATAGAGCGATGGTAATGTTTCGTTTTGCTGTTGTAGTTGAAATGCAATAGGAACTGCACTAAGCTTTAGTAATGCACTTCTTTCGTGTATTAGGAATTCTTTCATCTTTAGACTGAGCTCCATGAAAGGATTGCTCAGCAATAGAGGATATATAAGTGTGGTTTGCTTCAGTAAAGAATCTTTAGTGCCTTTCAAAAGGAACTCTGATAACCAATTCCTCTTTGGAAAGCGGTAAGTAACCCTCCTGCATGTCCTTTTGGGGCAGAAATAGGGAAGAAATTCTCCATTTCACATATACTTTGATCTGTTACAGGATGTAGCATTAAAAATTATATATGTGAAATAAAGGATGCAAGAATGCTCCATTTTCAGCTTCAATCCCACCTCCCCTTGCTTACTGCCATTCCCTCTTTATTAGGGAATTCAGTAAGAAATTCAAGTGTGTTTGTGATAAAACTCATCTCTGGCCACATTTGCTTTATAATTGTAGTGTTGCAACTTAGCAGATTTCGTGGTGTGATTAGTTTCTTCTAGCATCAGTATTTCTTGTTGGCGTGAGCAGTTTCTTCTACAGCAGTATGTTTTAGTTTTATTGTGCCAACCACGAAACGCAATTTCTTTTTTTTTCTGTAACAGTCTGTAAACTGAAAAATCCTCAGTCACGTTTTGTCCAAGTGTTTCCCACTTTGAAAGCTTACCTGAATCTGAGCTTGAGATTTGTCTAGGAGCAGAACAAGTGTTCAGTTCTGTGACAAATGAACTCGTGCTCTGCTGCAAAGCAGAACTGTTTTGAAAATATATGTGCTAATGCTGTAACTAGCTATGGGATGATCTTCTCAAAAGCATAAGTAGCATAAATAACAGCATAAATAAAACATTGAGATGAATGGAAAACCTTTTTTGTTGTTATTACTCAAAACGTTGCTTACTTCATTTTACCTTTGTTTCTTGACAAACCTTTTAGCGTCTTGGCCAGTATTTTAAATGTTATCAGCTGCTGGACTGAAATAGGAGCAGAACCTTCTCAGTCACAGACAGCTTTACTGTAACTTGACTGTTAATCAGACAGGATCGGAGCAGAGGAGGAAATTAGCAAGTAGGGGGTCGGTGTGGTGTAGGGTGTGGTGTGACGTGGGCTCCCTCATACACATCAGCTGTCTTTCAGCTGGAGTGAAAAGGTGGCCAGCGTCATTTCTGTGCTGTGCGTTTGGTTTGGATTTTTATTGTTACTGAGAGAGTAACGAAAACTTGCAGATTGGAGTTCTGGTTGTGTGTCAGCAAGTGGGAATTTAGAAGAAGAAATTGGACTCAGTTGGCAGAGCCATACTTTATGGAAACACAGCCTACTCTGGCAAAGAAGTAAGAAATGGAGGGAAGGCAAAGTAAGGATTTTGCAGTTAGTTAATGAATGTCTTTCTGTGAAGTCCCAGAGACAATTGGTACAAGTCAAACTAAACTCACAACCAGAATGTCCACTCACCACACACAGCAGTGTTGTCCTCGCATTCCCAGTGGTAACTTTCTATCTTGGGATGACAGCCTGCTTGCTCTGCCTTACCGTAGCAGCAGTCATGGTTAAAGCAGCACCTGGGATTAACAGAAATGGGCTTGCCTTAATGCGTGTGGTAATTTACAGCCACATCATCTGGGTGGTTTTGATTGGCATGTTTCTATAGGTTATAGGAATAAAATAATCCATGCAAACAGTTACCTACTCAGGAAACAAAAGAAGGTAATTGTTTAGTAGGTATGAAGAACACTTTTGCCTGTATTATGATTGAAGATGAGAAGTGTCTGCTGCATGTTGAACTTGTTGAACTTCGCCTGTATTTTCATCCATAAGAATCTGAAGTATTTTCAGTTTTCAACAAAGTAACTACTTAAAAGAGTAAGCCCTTTCTAGCATCTCTCTAAGTGATGATTAAACACCAGAACAGTTTGCCAGATAATAACTGCCTTATTTTTCTTCCAATTATTGATGTTATTGTAACAGTTGCTAACAGCGGACGAGAAAACCTGTTAGGCCATAGCATATCACCCGAGATGTCTTGCTGCAAACCAGCTGCTCTTTTTGACTCAGTGGAAGAACAGGATGTATCAGTGAGCTCTTTGTGTTCAGTCACTCCATTTCCGCCTGAAAGCATCATATTGCTGTAGGCACGTGATGTTTAGGTGGTGTTCAGCTTGCCTGAGGAACTTGTCTGCAACAGAGCTCATAGCACTGACTTTTTCCCACTTGCAATTACTGTTTTTTTTCCCATGCTTGTTAAATAATTACCAATCTTCATTTAAACATCCTGCTGTGCTGAACAGTTGCGCAGCACAATGCCTGTGAAGTAGCTCAGTACATCTATTTTAGGTAGGAATAAGTCTTCCAAAAAAAAACAACCAAAAATCTGCACTCAGAGTGTTGGTAGCAGAACTAACAGAAATGAACCAGCAATAGGGCTGTTTTTGCCACAGCTTTGTGCCAGTCTTCATGTGGATGCAAAAAATAGTAGTCTACAAGAATATGGCTTAATTTTTTATAATAACTTTTAAGCCTTTAAAGAATAGAATGTATGCTTCTGGATTTTTAGATGCTGTCTTATAAAAGCAGTAGAGAAGGTGGTTGTCTCCATGTGCAAGTGTATAAGTGATAGGGATACATTTAAATGGCAGTGCTTATTGTGTGAATGATTTACTTGTTAGCAGATCTAATTCCGAACGTGAGCAGTCCGCAGGATAGCTTATAACTTTAAGAAATACTTGGTGAGAGTGTTTGATGCTACATGTTAATTAGCACTGTTCCTGATCAAACGCAGCAGCAGAATAAATACACTCACTTCTAGCTTGTTCTTAATGTCATGTAGCTGCTAAAACCCAGCACACAAATAACGAGCCGTGCTCTGGGAAAAGCCTTCTTGTTACCGTGGGACTTCTGTAATGTGAAAATCAGACCTGCAAGGCAAGACTGGCAAAGTGCAGATGCTCCATCCTTATCTTTAGATATGTAAGTGACCAAGAACTACCAATTGACCCTTCTTTTCCTATGTGTTCCCAGTCATTAAAATAGCAACCTCAAGAACTGTCTTTAAAATAATAGTGTTTATACCCAAAGGCCTGAAATACATTGGCAAAGACTCTAAAAGTGTAAGGTCTGAACACAAAAGCTTCAGATATTGGCTTTCCATATGTTCTGCTCTAATGGTAAACATCAAGTGTTTTCCTTTTGATTTACAGTATTACCTGTCTGCTAAGTGGGAACTTAAGCTGTAGTGTGTGGTGTGGAGGTGCATCACTGTAATGGTAAACTTGAAAATGTGAACCCTTATGTAACTGTTGTAACCAGGAAATCATCTTCCTGTCAGCTAGTGCTCAATTATAGATTAAATTGATGCTAGTCAGTGTAATGAGATCTAGTGCTAAATATGGGAACTGTTTTTCATGCTCATTTTAGTAAGAACTTGTTACTACTTTTACTCAAATGTTATTTTTACCAGGTTGAATTGTGCACAGTTTTGTGTCTTATTTTGAATACTAATACAGTGGGGTGAGCAGAACTAAAATAAAAAGATTTTTTCAATGACTTTTTTTTTTTTTAATAATAGATTGAATGTTTGAGCTTTTAAAACTCCAAGAAGTCTTTAGTTCTTCAGCTTTTGGCCAAGCAGCAACATGGAAACTATGTTGTACTGTGAAGCCAGTGTTTGCAAGGTAAGAATTTCAGCTGAAGACTCACATAGATCTACAGTAATGCCATTTTAATGCTTCACAGTTTCTTAGCACTCTGAATTGTGTTTAAACTCAGTTCCCACGTTGATGTTAACTGGGCCTAACTGATAATTCAGAGTTCTTACTTTGGTATCTGCAAGCATTCAGCACTTTGCTACCCAGATGAGTAGTTACGCTTACCAGTCCACTCTGTCCTTGGGCCATCCCCTTCCTCCCAGGCCGCAGTAGCATCCATAACGTAGGTAGGCAAAAGGAGACCGCCCTGTAGTGCATCTGATGGCTCCGGCTAATTCAAGAATTCCTCTTCGGTTCCTAACATGGGCTTCCCCCAAAGTGCCTCCATAAACTGTGGAAGAAAAACTGTTTACTTTTGTATTGGATGAAATACACAGACACAGCCTTTTTATTTTTTTCTTCTAACTTTGATAACGAATGTCAGGACTTCAGAGACTGTTCTGGAATCTCTGTGGTGCTGTTGCGGGTACCTGGTCATGTCTGCTTCCTTTGCAGCTCTGAAGTAACACGTTTCAGCTCTGGGTAGTAGAAGAGTACATTTGGGGCATAACCGAACTGTTATCTCTACAACAGTATTGCAAGAGTTACTTTCACACTCAGTGCATTCCCAGCTGAAAAAAAAATTTGCAGAGAGGCTGCAGTGCTACAAATGGAGCAGCTTGCACTCCTGAGCATTTGGGGACATTTGCCTAGAATTGTGTGGTGGCCAAAGGAACTGCGACAGCGGTTGATGGCAAAGCTGGGTCTGCTTGAGTGATAGTCATAACTGAGGAAACCCCTGAGGAAAGTGAAGAATTTACAGAGCGTACCAGTTCCTGGGCAATGGGGAAAGAAGATGCAGGAGGGATAGAAAACAGGAAGAAGGCAAGACTTCTAAATTCTATTTCTGGTTGCATCAGGGAATTGTTTGCCAACTTTGGAGAAATCCCAATCCCTTATTTAAATCCAGGTAAGGTGGAAGCAGTGAACTGTCTTCTCCCTGGGGAGCTCAAGTATGATTCCTTGAAGTGTGCCATGTAAGCTAAAGAAAAGGAAACAAACTTGTTATTCTTGCAGTTTGTTTATATTAGAGCTCCTAGTCATCCAGGTGCAAATCAAGACTGCGCAGTACCACATGCTGTGAACTTGACTGAAGGAAAGTCTGTTGCAAGAGCGTTGTGACCTGAGTATGAAGAAGCAATGAAGGAGGCTCCTGGAACCCACAGAACCACAGAAGCAGCAAGAGTATCAGCATGGTAAGGGTTGCACGAGTGTATTAGCGGCCTAAAAACATTTCCAGAATATTTTATCAGAACTTCCATGGGATAAAATCAAAGAATTGAAAAATGGAGTGACATACTTGTGTATTTCCATATAGTTTATGATTAAGATGCATTTTTAAATTGTTCTGTGACATTTGTTTTTACAGCAGTTGCTCATTTCTTGCCAGGATGGGAATATTCCTGGGGGTTTGATTGTGTGTTCCTGAAAAAGCAGTCATACTTTTACTAGGCCATTTGGGGGCAACTCATATTTTTAAGTGTGGAATGGATCTTCGTTGTCTGTGAGTTTTCTTTTTGTCATGCAAATCGTGTGTGGCTGTATTGGAGACAATACTGTGGCTGAGGAAAAAGGGAGGGAACCAGACTGGGTTTAGTTTGGTGGCTTAATGATGTGTACGAGAAATTACAAATGCATTGCTTTGATATCCAGAGGTCACAGGAAATAAGTACAAGCAAGTGTACAAAGATACTCTACAGTGAGACAGTTTGAGTCTAGTTCCTGTTAGAGCTTTCAAAATGATTGCAATATTTAATTCCTGTGATCATCACATATCTGGAATTATGAGCGCCTTTGCTAAAATTTCAGCTGATGAGAGAAAGCTTTAGAGATGGGTCTCTGGAGGGGAGGGTGAAAGCCAAACCAGCCCCAGCCCCAAACCAGCTGCTTTACAAGTGAAGGTCAAAGGGAAAACAAATCCATACCAATCCCAGCATTACTCTAGGCACTGCTTCTATCCCCGCGTGCTGTTTGACAAACTCCTCTGTAGTTGTCTTTGTGATTTTAGTAACTAAGTCACAGCGATTGGAAGCTATGCGTGGCTTTCTGAAGAGTGAAATTAAGTAAACAGTACAGACAGCCTGAGAGAAAGTAGCACCAAGTAATCCCGTTATGTTTGTGTTGCGCTTGATTTCAAATCTGTAATTTTGTTGCTCAAATTGGAGTCCTGCCATGCTTGGAGTTCAAACTTCTTCTGGATTGCTGCCTATGCAGGCGCTTGGAGCTTGGATTGTGCTGTACATTACCGTGTCACAGTTATCATGTCTTTGCAAGATATTTTCTGCCACACCTTCATATATAATTTTTCCTGGCTTTCTGGCCGCCTACCTTGCAATAATATTAAAAAAAAAAAAAAAAAAAAAAAAAAAAAAAACCAGCAGTCCCTTAAATTTCCATTCGCATGCAGTGGGGAAAAAGACACTTTAGAAACATGAGGTTTTTTTTGTGACAGGCCGTATTTCCTATGCCATTCTTCCCTTTGCAAGGGTCGTAAAGTTTTTCAGATACTGTATTTTTATTGAGATACAGAGCTTTACATAAACTGTGATACATAGCTGCATTAATCATTGGCATCCTTTATAGTCCGTGTGGATTTTACAAGAAATTCTAAGCCACGCTATCAAAGGTGGAGGCCACAGAAACATTTTTGATGTCAAATATATTTAAGATTACCTGTAGTGATGTTTTCTTGGTAAGGTCGTAGTGCTCCAGTAGTTCGGAGCTTGAAAACTGGGAGTGAGCAGTTTTTCTGATGCATCTCTCAGATCCTGCCAGGAGTGGATGCCCTCAAACTGTATGCATTACCACTTTTTTCTTTTTCTGGCTTAGATTTGTCCACTGGTTTCATAAGCCCTCGGGAACGGCCTTTCTCACCTCATCTCATTGTCCCCAGACTACTGCCACACACGACTACAGCTTACAGAAATAGCAGACTTCTTTGGACAGATATGTTTGCCTGATACTGCGGCACAAGCATTGAGAAAGAGGTAAATTACCCTTCCCTCCCTGCTCCCTGCCTACGGAACGGGTGAGTGCAAAGCCTGACTCAGAGCCATCAGGCTGAAGGCAGGCCCTCTCCGTAATGATCACTCCAGGCTGCCACAAGCAGTGAAACAGTCTTTCATTGCTTCCCTTGATGTTCTTGCTGAGGTTTGGACTGAGCAAGGGATGAAGGCTTGGAGGGAGGAACAAAGTGCAGAAGGAATAACAGAGGCACGCTGAGGTCAGGAAGTAGAAT
>JAOWBP010004330.1:10272710-10287370 GCA_028571105.1 Tragopan temminckii
CCTCTGCTCTGCTGCTCATGGAGTTTTTCCTGAAGGCTCTTCAATCGAAGCACGTCTTTTCATACTGTTTCAGTGAGGTGTGCTTCTCATTTTGTTAAACAAACAGCTAGATTTGATTTTTTTCAGATAGATTCTATCTCGTTCTCTACTGACGATGAAGAAAATACACATGTACTCATTCAAGTGCAGTTAACACAGTTATGAAGCGTGTATGACCATGTAAGTGGCTACTGAATGCTCTTAAAGAACACAGTGATAGTTCTGTAGGCCTTTCTCACCCAAAATTGTTCATCACCTTCTTTCCCATCGCTAAGCCTACATAATGAGCGCCTGTTTCTCTCACGTACAGTAAAATGGACAGTTTCTACTGTGATGGATGGTGAGGGTGGTCCCAGCACCGCTGCTCCTGGAGCGTCCCGCAGTGCCCAGCATCAGCAATGGGACAGCTGGGATCCGTCCTTTTGAAAAGCAAGAAGGAATTTAGAGAAGATGAAAAGAAGGGAGCATGTTTGGAATCAAAATTCATTTTTCTTGAGATAAAAACTGTCACAAATTATTGAAAAGATAATATTTAGAAAGATCAACTCCAATTATTTATCGCATTCATCATCTATGCAGTTGAAAGCCTTACTAGCCATTTTCTATGTAAAATAAATTAAAAATTCATTTTTAGAATGACTTTTCAGCATTTTGAAGCAAAGCTTTAAAAAACAGCTTATGCACAGTGAAGCAGGAGAGGGTTATCCAGTGTCTTCCATCTGTTCACTTCAGAAATGTGTGGACACGTTACTGAAAGCGAGATCAGAACCGGGTGGCGTGGCTGGGGGACTGCTCTGTGGCCCGAGTTCTGAAGCAGGGCCTCAGCATCTGCCATTCCCTGGCCACATGCTACCGCAAAAGAGTTTTGTGACTGCCCTCTAATACGGCTGTTGGGAAGGAGAGGGTGGCAGTGACCGGAGTTTGGGAACTCAGGACCTGGCTCCAAGCCTTTCCTTAGTCCAGGCTGTGAGGTGCCCTCCTGTGAGGCTGTCTGGAGTTCTTCCAGGGCAGGAAGGCGGGCAGCCGTGCTGTGACTGCTGGCTTGTGCCTTGCTCTTCCCTCGCCCTTCTAACTGTACGCATCAGCACTGCTCACCTGCAAGGCCTGCTCCACGCACCGAGAGAGAATCTGTTCAAATGCATCTCACAGAGGTATCATCACCTTTTTTTGTCTTGGAAATCTTATCTACTGGTTATGAAGGAAAAAAAAACCCAGTCACATTAAAAAAAAAAATTAAATATTAGAGGAGAAACAGTGCTCTGATGTGGAAGCTGCACGTGTGGTGGAAGAAGTGGTACGAAAGCGGTTTTATTACGTGTATAAAGCCGCTTCAGAACGCGCAGCTCGAGAGTACAGCATTCTGGTGAAACAGAGGACTTCAAGTGAGTTTAAGTCACCGCTTGCCATGTTCTCAGTGCAAATTAGTTAATAATTCATTGCAGTGTAATATGCTTTTTTCCCCAAGTGATGCAGACATTTAGGGAATTTGGTAAAAGCACAGGCATGAGAAAAAGAACAAACAGTTGACTTTCCTGCCTTTGTTGCAGTGCCAGCAGTTTGCTGCAGTGCCCGCGGGGCCGGGCTGCTCCTGTCGGTGGCCGCTGGGTGCACAGGTGGCACTCTGGTTGTGGATTTTTCTCAGGGCTTTTCTACAAGATGCACAAAGTAAATAAAGACAATAGGAATAGAAATAGAAGAAATAAAAGCACATCTGTTACTGAGGTAACTCTTTGTGAGCTACCGAATGTGGCTGCGTGCTGGGGCTGGTGTAAGAAGGTTCCCATGGATCACAGAATCACAGAATCACAGAATTGTAGGGATCTCTCAGCCCCTCTTGGGATCAGCGCCCTTCAATGATCAGCACTGTGCTGTCTGCATTGGAATCACATTTCTCCACAGACTCCAGAGCTTTAAAACATATATTTTTGTTTTCCTCTTTGGAGCATACCTGTTCCTAGCTGAACTCAGAAGATATCTTACAAACGTTGCATCAGTGCTGTGTGATTTCAGAAAATACTAAATGCTCGTAGATATGCGTTATTACCTTTAAACAGAGTTATTTCCATCTTTACAAGTAGTACCGCTGTAATATTTTCATTTAGTTGTTAGTGGAGGAGGCTGCAATTCAGAGCCAAAATAGCTTTAATAGAGTCATTGGCCTTTCCTTACAAGCTGATGTAATGCAGGAGCTAGACATCCACGTCTGGCAGTGACAGTTTTGTAGGCCAGGAGAAATAAAGACAGAATGTGTTCTGTCATCTACGACAGGGCACATGTACATGTTTTTTGGAAAGGGTGAGAAAAGGCACTGCGGGATGTTCCAGGACTGGCCCACGAGGGTCAGTAATAGAATGTCGTGATTTTACAGCTGGGATATTTCTATTTGTTATCTATTGATTCTGTTGGAAACATCAGTCTGTAGAGTCATCAGAACCTCAGTTTTTCCTTTGTTGTTGCTGCTGGCCATGTCAAAGTTTGCTTTTGTAACAAAAGGCCTATTTGAAAGCAGACGAGCAGCACGCAGCCCTGGCAGCAGGCACGTGGGTGCTGCTGGAAGCCACAGGAGCTGCATCAACACCAAATTCAGGCAAGACCACAGTAATGTTTCTGGAACATGGGGACAGGAACAAACAAAGACCAAATGGATTATAGAGCACGACATATTAAATAACATATGAGGAATTCATTGCTGTTCTTTGTTTTTTTTCAACAATATTGTATTCTATATGTTATGCTCAATGGATCCATTGAAGAATTTGCCCGCTAGGTGGTAGTTAGTGTGTAGTAGTGGTAGTAAGTTACTTTAAAAGAGAGACTTTTTGTTAGGCTTGTCAATTGAGTAGGCATAACAGTGCTGCTTTGCTATGGAGATTCGTAAATACGCAGCATGCAGCCTTTACCAAAGGGGGGATTCCCCTTTTTGTTTGTACTCTGAGCGGACTTTCTCGATGTATGGGAAACTGCCCACATGACTATACACAAAACATTTTGAAATGCTTTAAAACAAAACGTAACAGTTGTGTGATTTTATTATGTACTCCCTTTTCCTACAAACCTAACTCTGCACCGTCACTTGAAGCAAATACTTAAAAAACAGAGATGCAGGTCAACATTCGTGTTGATAATTCTGCTTTATTTTGAAATTCTGGATAGGTGAAAGAACAAAAATAGCCCTACAATTCTGTGCAGTTCCTCTTTCTAGCTTTCCAGTACTATCAGTGTTTCCAAGGGAACTTGGTCAGAATTCACTTTGGTGGATGGACAGAACCGTTTAATGCTGCCCAGGTGTATGAGCTAGGGATTGTTTGGAAAACTACTGTTTTCCTGAAAACTACTGTTTTCCTGAAATCCTAAAGTATTGTTGGAAAAGTGTTTTAACTAAAAAAAAATTGCTTTATAGTTTCATTCTCAGTGTTCCACAGAAGTCACCACTTCCTGCATGGCTCTTTACCGCAGGGAAAATGAGGGACTTTTGGGGGCAGATGTGTTTCCATTACACTATCATAATGCCCCTAAAAATCCTTATTGCTCTTGCAGTATTCTTCTGTATTGCTGGGCCTGGTGTGAACTACTTGAAGACCTAGCTTCTAAGCACAGCTTCTCTCTAAAAACACTTTAAAAGAGCAATTGATTTTCTTTTATTTACCTTATTTTTGGTTGTGTTTAATGTTGCTTAAAATATAATGGCAAGATATGCCACCACCTGTTGATAAATGAATGTCATTAAGTCATAAATGCAAGGGACATGCTGATAACTGCACGGTACTTATGAAAAGGAACATATTTTGGCATAAGAGCAAGAGCTGCACTCTGTTGTGCAGCGAGCATGTTTTTAACTTAAGAATTCAGTATGTGTGTCTGAAAACTGACACAGATTTTGCACAGATGTGAAGCAATTTGTTATAGTGGACCTCACTCAGAATGTTAACTGCTGGTAGGAGCACACTTCAGGCTATTTATCAAATAAAAAGATCTGTCTAGTATTTTTAGTTAGATTAAATGCACGCACCCTCCAGTATTCAAATCACACCCCACAGAGTCCCCAAATAAAGAAATTTCTCAAGCGTTTCTCATTTTTCCAGCAGGAAAATCTTACGGGCTAAGTCGTATCCTATAGGTCACAAGGGGAGCTAGCTGTTACGACCAGAACCCCAAGCCCTTGATGCTCAGATAGATGCTGCAATAAGAAAACCACTGTCTCAAAGGACTGAATGAGCTCTGTCGCACAGTATTGTACTCACAAACATGCTCAAAACATGCTTACGTATCCATTCCAACATGGAAAAGCATTTCAGATGTGTGAAAGGGCAGAAAGCAGTAGAAAAGCTGGATGTATTAATTCTAAATGTTCCTATCACTACCTCAGTGTTTCTATTTGACTTGTTGATCACAAAGTGATTCCTGGCACCTTCTAATGTGAATGAAAGGTGCTGGCTTGAGGCTTATGCAGCCCTGAAAATGACCAAAATCACTTGTATTAGATTGGATTAGTATTAGATAACTGAATTATTAATGTTAATAATGAATAAAGTGCTTGTTCAGTAAACTTTTAATTTCCAAGTAATGCTCCCAAAGACTCTGCAGCTAACGTGTTAAAAACGTGTGAGGCTGCACAGATTCTGTCATGTTCTGCAGTATTAAACATCTGCAGAGGGATCACTCCCAGAGCTATAATTTTTATCACCTTTATATAAAAGAGACTTAATGGGCAAAGACTGGAATTCTAATTACTTTTTAAGAGTCTTCTGGGGGGATCGTGCTTGTGACAGAACTATATAAAGAGCAGTGCAATAGGTTTGAGCATTAAAGCTGATATGATTTTGCATTTGCCCTGTGTTATATTCTCATGACACATAAACTTTTAAGAATATCAGAAAAAATGTATTTTTTAACATAAGCCATCCTTCATTCAACTGCTTGGAGATGCAGCCTGTAGATTTCAACAGCTGATTCTTACAGACACACCTACTTAGAGTCAGTCTTTAGACTGTAGCAAAATTAAGATTTTCCCTGAAATGTGCATATGTGAAATGTGTTTATCACGTTACACCGCTGTCGAGAAAAATATTTCTCTAGAGCTAGCAGTCCTGACCATAAATTTAAGGGGGGAAATCAAAATCGGTTTGTGATATATCCTTAAAGATTCAAATTCAAGTACTTGCTTCAAATTGTATATTTTAACCGCTTATATGATTTTGATTAGAAATAGCATGTTACAAAAAGCTCAGGACCTGGTACAGCCCCAGAGGAAGGACTGCAGAACCCACCTGCAGACTGCCTACCGAAACAACAGCACCTTGCGAACCGGCTGTGGATAGGCTGCAGTACAAAATACTTTGTCAGTGGTCATTTTGCTGCATGGTTGGTTTTTTAAGTATGAGCAAAGTGAACGTTTCCCTTAGACTCTTCAGGATTTTGGTCTCTTTCAATTATAGGAGTCGTTAACATGGACCAACAGATTCATCACACTGATCTGAATGTTAGAACAGCAGCAAGTAGGTAGTAGCTTTCACATAGCACTTCCACAGTGGAAAATATATTAAATGTAAGTTATGTGCCAAGAAATGAGTAATACGAGAATACTTTCATTCTTTTACAGAATGGAAGAGTGCAACCAGCATTTTAGGTTTTTATAGATGTATTGTTTTTGTGACTACCAGCAGCCTCAAACTAGATAAACAAAAATAGCAGAAAAAGACACACAGTTCTTAAATGGACAGCCTATATAGAGCAGAACAATCCTCTGATTTTTGTGTTGAGTCTGACCGTTGTAATCTCAGTTACAATAGTGTCTCTACCGTTACCTGTACTGATTATTGCAACGCTACTCAGAGTACAGCAGCAGACCCAGTTCTGTACTGAACTGTGGCGGTATCAATTCTGCTTCAGTGGGTGCGGAGGGGACACCCAGCACCTGAGGGCACGTGGCCACGTCAGTGGTGGACGCAGAGCTTTAGCACAGGAAGCACTGCTGCACCTGCATCGCAAAAGAGCTGCTCAGAAGAGCTGAGGTACGTCATGTAGGCCTGGCACATCCCAGGGAGGTGCCAGAGGCCTTCAGTGGGATGAGGCAAGGTGAGCTGCTCGTGCACTTGGCTGGGCACGGCGAGGATTGCAGCCAGCAGCTCCCTGCAGAATGCTGATTCCTGCCATTTGGGGCCATGGCTCATGGCAAGTCTGCTCTGGCCTTAACCATAATATCTTCCCATACCAGCTTCATTCCTATCTCCTCCTTTGCTGATTATCCTGTTAGTAAACAGAAACTTCCAAGAATTCAAAAAAAAATAAAAACCACAAGGTAGCTGTTTCAAGGCACTCCTGCCAGACAGGAGACAGCTGCGGCTGCAATGTCCTGATAACATACCTTGTGCCAACATCCCACTATGAAATGCATGCGTGAAAAAGCCACACCAATTAGTGAATTCAAACTTCTTGATTTTCTCCAAAAGCAGGACACTCGGTGCAGTGTCCCAAAACACAGGTGCTCATACAGTGCAGGGAGGAATGAATGCACGCCCTTGCCGGGGCTGTGCAATGCCGTGGCACTGCAGCAAGTGCTCTGTGAACGTGGTGGGGGCTGGAGGGCAGCAGCCCAGTGCTACAGCTGTTTGGTGGGTCTGGTTATGTTGACTTTTTATCAGAAGTGGCCTGCAAGGAAGCACGAAATGGAGAGCTGCTGCACTGTGTTTCTGCTTGCCTGTCTCCCTAAGAAAACGTCCTTGGTCAGTGTTAATTCTGCACCATATGTAACAATACCTGTAACAGCAAGTTTATCCTATTTTAAAAGTTAATTTTTCCAGTGCAGCATAATAATGGATAGCATTAACATTTACATGTATCCCAAGGACGTATTCTCACTTCTTTTTATCAATGTCATAGCAAAGAGGAAAGAATACTTTCCTGTTTCACCTACGAAACAGTGAACACCACTTCCGTTTTTCACACTAGCACATCTCAATGCAGTAGGGGATTGGGACTTTGTTCTGTCATTCTGCAGAATGCTGACGTACGCGTTTGGCATTCAGGTGTTAGAAAAACTGGAAAGAACAAAGAATAATTTGAAATAATTTGAATATCTTTTGGAATTTTTTATTTATTTATTTTTTACTTCAAGCTGTAACTATTCATTAGCAATCTTTAGCATGAGAGTTTAGAAAATGTGCTTATTCATATAAAAAAAGACATGGGAATGAAAAGCAGAACAGCACCGGAGTCCCATTAGGCTGCAGGAGTCTTTTTGCAGGAGCTTTCTGTTCTGCTGCTTGCTTTGAGTGGGGCAAAAAGATAAACATTTTCTTGTTGCAAACACTGCCATGCGTGACAAGTTGATAAGCAGTATCAAGAATTGTGCCAGGGGTTTATTAGTTCACTTGATGGAAATGCGAGGAAAAGTTTTGTGCAGCTGAAAAATGGAAAATAATCGGTTAGTGCCCAAATTGATCTGCTGAAAAAAGACATTTTCTGTCCTTAGCAACCGGAGCTTTCACTGCTGTGGACGCTTTATCTGTTGTCCTCAATGAATCTGCCTCCTCTGCACCCCCTACACCACTACGGCTGCGGTATGTGTTTTCAGCTGGTGCAGATACAGGAATATAAATTCTATACTGATGCGCATAAGCAACTATGCTACACACGTGATACAGTAAACAGAATTTCACTAGTGACTTCACTAGATGAAAAACAAGCATTTTCTGCTGTTTGTCTTTTCACTTTGTGGACACTGTGGCCATGTTTCCGTGTTTTTGCCTTCTCTACTGAAAATTAGGCACTGTGTATTTGGATATGGCACAAAAGGTGCTGCAGTGCGTTCTGCTGCACACCTCCGTCCAGCGCTCCCTAAGAGATTTCCTGCCTGTTTTTGTTACGTAGGTATACACACCTTGAAGCAGACTGTGTTTGCATTGATACTGTCACTAACTCTGGATTTGAACTAAAATTAGCAAAAAATATATTGTTAGAGATCCTGTCTTATGTATCCCAAATATCACTTTCCATTACATTCTCATAAAGCACACAGCATGATAGAACAAGGAGAAACACAGAGATAATGCACAGTGATGCATTACGCACAGGGCTGCTGGCAGAAATTTGAGGTGAGCATATTAATTACGAACAATAAAAGCACAAAGAATAAGGGCTTCTTCCTGCATCACAGGAGAACTTTCATCCTTCCCAGTAATGGCAATTTTGTGTATTTCACTGAAAAGCTATTTTACAAAATGGTTACTTTTTTTTCCTTACAGAAGTAAATAAATACTATTTTTGCAATTCTTTTCCCCACCAAGACAGGCTTTTAAGCACCACTGGTATTTACAATATGCCAACTTCTATGGCTCTAGAGAAATAACAATCCAGTGAAGAAAAGTGTGACACACTTTGCCTGGAAAATGTTGTTACGCTGACAAAGAAATATGAAGAACTTATATTAATATCCTGTCTCACAATATGGGGTAAAAGCAAAAAGAAAACCAGGACGGAGAGGTGAAATACATACTTCTGCAAGACGGTCAGTAAACAGAGGTAAAATAATTATTTGCAAGACTTCAATGAGTCCCACATGCCTGAAGGAGGACAAGAATAGGACTTTCTTCAGGATTTGACAGTTGCTTGGGACTGTGGAATGCAGGTACCTTTGCCCATTTGTATGAGAGCCGTGTCCTTTGCCTTGGTTTCCCACTGAGAGCTCACAAGTGGATAGGAAGTCTTTCAGGACTTGCTTCCTCCTGTATTTGCACACATACAGGCGATGCACGTGCAGGATATATATCAGAAGGAATAAAAAGGTGCCACTCTTCCAGAACTGACCATTTCTGAGAGCGTCATACGTGTATGGATATTTGGTGAAAATAAACACACTCCTGTCTGTCTTGAAGGAAATACAGCAGAGGCTTTTTTTTCCATTCTCACTATTCTCAAACACTGAATAGCATTCAGCTATAAGTCAGAAATTGTCTGTGTGCAGGTGCTTGGCTTCACTGAAAACATAGTTTTCTTGATGGCTTAACTGTTCACCATATTAATATCAGTCTACTCCAGGTAGCTGTGTCTCACTTTTTTTCATATACTTGTAATGAGAAGAAATTAGCAGCCTGCCTGCCTACAAAGGTAGCAGTGTTTGTAAAAACAACAGAAGGACAGCAGCACTGCATGGCACAGACTGCCATACACTGTTTCTGCTTTCTTACGACAACAATCTTGTAACTTCAGCTTTGTGTTGCAGAAACTATGGCTGTCCTGGCAGCATCCCATCCTTTTTTCACCGGGGGGGCAAAAGGAGTGTCCAGGATGCATCTCTAAAGGTCTGCTTCCACTTCTTACCAAGGCATGGTGCACTGCTGAAATTGAAGAAAAATCTTGAAAGATTTAGACTGTAATTTCTGAAACTGTTTAAAGTATTGTATGGAAATTGACTTTCATAATGCAATTTGTCTACTTTTTCTCTGAACATCACAAAAGAGAATTAAAATTTAAATGCACTGCTATGTTTTACAGAAGATTAAAAATTACTGTTACTTGAGCAGTTTCTAGTAGCAGTGATGGAAATTGCTTTATGTACTGCAATGATTTATACTTTTTCATTGTATAATTTGTTTTATTCCCACTGCAACTCAACAGGATTACAAAGGCACGTATGAATAAATATGAATTTGAGATGTTGCAACTGAGTGCAGGAGCATAATGATGGTAATTCTTCCCTGCAGATCAAGAAGCTTTAAATGTACATTTTCCTCAACAGAACAGTTGGATGTTATCGAAATGACTGCTGTGCCTACATGTGCCCCTTGCAGCATTATTCCCTCATCACTGATTTGCCCAGCACATAAACCAATGCGAAGTGCTGCCCAGAAAGGAGTTTGCTGTTACCTGCCTATGCAGTTTCCACAAAAATTGCTGCTGAAAATTCTCTCCTATCAGATGTTTCTGCACTGTGAATGCTAAGGAAATGCTAGGGAATTTGACTGCGTGATTTTTAAAGAAACCAACAGGATCGTCAGATTTACACAATGATTACAGTTCTTGCTAATATTGATCCTCCCTTCAAAGGAAATGAATGCAAAACAAGACTGGAGTTATAATGTACCAATAATGTCTTGCTTTTCTGAAAAAGTAATGATAGCTGGTGCATTTGTATCTATTTCCGTATCATCTATGAAATGTAAGTAGTTAAAACCCTAAAATAAGAATAAAGAGAGGTGACAGAGGTGGCAAGACACCTAGATGTGGATCTAAATATAACCAAGGTTGCTTATATCAGTGAGCTCTACCAAAGGATATGCGTTTATGCAACTTTCGTGGTTGGGGAGTCAGTTTGCAATGCTCCCATGTGTTATACCCTTTATAATTCATATTTCAAAGGTCATTTTTGCAAGATTCTAAACAAATAAATCAAAAGCTAAATTATTATCTCAGTAGCAGAAATGGAGAAACTATAATATTGAGGTTGACTGACTCTGTCAAGTAGATGTTTATTATTAGAAATAGGATTCGATTTCATGTCATCACTCCAAATCTTGTACCCAGTCTTCTTGCACTGGCGACCCACCATAATGTAATACATGTTAATGCGATCATTTTGAAGTGATTAATACCCAGGGAGGAGCTATTTCCTGAATTGCCAGGTGAATGACTAAACATTTCCTAAGGCTCACTCAAGACACTGAAGACAAAGTATCTATCGTTGTTTGTTACAGTTCATACTTCTGCTGCTTCTCAGACACGCTGTGATTCATCTCCAAGGAATACTTCATATACTATGATTTATTTTTCTATCATGACACTCACAGTTTGCCAAAACAGCAATTTCCCTTGTGCTGTCTGAGCATTGCTAGCTCTTCAATCGAATGTATACTGTCTGTTTCCATCCCTGCTCTCTGTCTCAATTATTATTTTTGTGAAGATAAGAAAATCCCATTTTTACCTCTGCAGAGCCAGGCTGCTTAGGTCACAAGATTCTCTTGGCTTAATCCTTGAGTATGAATCATGAACTTTCCCTAGGAAGTACTGGCATTCCTCAGATGATCAAGCCAGCTTACTAAGGCTTCCAGAGCTTTCCGCATTAATGATCACCATGTTTAAATCATCAAAAGCAATAGCTGATTAAGAATTAAACTGTTTATTCTTACTTTTCCCATTTCCTCTATTTCTTACTCTTACGTGGCTTCGAAGTGTAAACAGCTGTGATGCAACTCAGTTAAAAGAAGTAATATAAAAAGAAAAATATAATGAAAAAGATAAATTAGACAAAAATATTTGTGTGAAATACAAGAAACAGAGTTACACTTTCTGCAGTACATGGCTCAGAAATAAACTGTATATGTCCACGTGGCTCCAGTTAACAAAAAGCATTTCTCTCACATTTAATATCAGAAATGTTGGAGGTAGCCAAACACCTATTCCACAGATGATTTACAACCCCTGCTGAAAAAAAAAAATATCATGCACTATTGAGACATCACAGTAAATGTCATATAATTCAATAGGCGTTATGTGAAGATATAGATAAAATGAAGACACCCCCCAAAAATATTTCTTGAGATGTGAAAGTGGAAACAGAATATTCATTCCAGATGCAGAACGCAGACAATTGCTGAGATAAGACTGGACTCTAGTAAGCACATAACCCTGGAAACATGAAGGTCCTGGGCAATTCAGGACAGGTGTTATATTCCTGCACCACATTCAAGTACTAGATCTGATAAAAGGAGACCAAACTTGAACCCATTCACTTTGGCTACCAACGAGATCTGTGTAACTTTTACTAGGAACAGTACTTCTGCATAAAGATGGAGTAAACTATTTGAACAACAATCCTTTCTTGTATTATTTCCAGATTTGGTGAAAAACATTATTAAGACTAATAAATACATTATACAGTCATGCAAACTTTAAACTGAATTTTTGGGCTATTGCTGTGACAAGCATTAAGAAAAGTTTAAAGTTTTCCAGAAGCCATGCTAGCCAGCTGTTAACTCTTGTCCTTTTCCTCAGCGACTGTTCTTAAGGAAGTGTATGGATGTGGAAAATGCCTGCTTAACAATTCAGACAAAAAAAAAGCAACCAAATGCTAACAGTTTGTGTTCACAAGACACATCAGAATGTCTTACCCTAATAACCAGTGCCCTTAATTTTGATTTGCAGACTTCAAAATATGAATTTAAGTATTTCACTTCAGCAGGAGGGCACAGTTAAATCCTAAGGCAAAACGTTTGCGCACAGAATACAAGTTCAGCAGTGGTGATGATGCAAGTTTAACATTTAACACTTACGTCTTTAAATTGTTTCCTTTCCTTCTATGCTGTTGATGATTTTCATTTAGCTACCTTTTTCATGATTGGATAACGTATACCTATAACTAGAATTCTTACCAAATCAGCCTCCCTACAAATTCAAAGAGCAACAAAGTTAATTCTCTGTTCAGGACAAAGAACTCAGCATGTTATTTTTATGTATCATTAGGAAAAAAAATGATAGAGGAAATGAACCAGGGGAACAGAGAAACAAAATACGAAGTGAAATCCAAGTTTCTAATGCAAAGATGTAATGCCAATAAACTGTTCCAAAGAAACTGATTAGCTGCCAGCTTATCTACCTGTCGCCAAGAAAACATTGCTGTGTTCACTGATCCTATCAATAAACCAGGTATGTTCTGAAACAACTCTTTCTGAGTGGTGCCAGCTCCTGTGAATGGGGAGGGAGCTTCGCTCCTACAGAGCACCACTAGAAAGATGGTTCTGCGCAAAAAAAAGCAGGTATGGGGCAAGCTTGGTTAACTCATGTACACGAACTCTGTAAAGAAAAATAAATTAACAGTTGAAAAGAAAAACCTTGTTGCCTACAGATTGTTGGCAGGAAGCACAGGACTGTAATTTGCATCTCTGAAAATACCAATTTGCAGGGCAAAAAGTCTTAATGGCTGTTTTTTAATACCCTATAATATCAAGTTTGTACTCTTGCTGACTTGTTTTCTTTAGAAAAATAAAAGACTAGTGTTTTATAATATTTTCTTGCTAGATTTTTAAATAATTGTCATTACAGTTATCCATGCTACTCAAGATATTTGCATATTTGCATAAGTATGTCAGTAAAAGGGCAGATCATTCCTTGTTCAGCCCTCAGACACTAAGATTCAGTACAGGCTGTCTATTCTATTTATCTCCACAACAGTGCTCTGATATCTCCTACTTTCTTCTCTACCAAACTTTCACATTTCATGTTTATAGCAGAAATGCTGGCTTGAAGCAGTGATGGAGCACCTGGTGGGAAGCCCAGGGAGCTCAGGTGCATGCAATGCAATGCAATGCACTGAGTGACGGAAGGGTGGAACCAGGATCCCCCCCTTCCCAGCCCTCACTTATATGCTAGCAGTGAAGGCGAGGGGATCTCATTGGAGATCCCTGTGTACCTGAAGCCCTCCAAAGGTAAGCAGTTTTTCTTCCTTTGTTTCTGCATCCGTGGCTGCAGCCTTTGGGCTTGTTCTCATTTGCTGCAGTCCAGGATTGTGCTACCCTGCTACTACTGCTGTACTTTCCATCACGTGATAGCATTACAAGGGTTAGGGAAGAACTGGCTTTACTTCATCAAATCCCAGTTTTGTGCTCCAGCTGGCCGTGTTAAACATGCAGTGCTCCTCTCAGATGTGAGGTCTTACAGTCCTTATTATACCACAAAAGGTCTGGATCACCTCATAAAACTACAGGAGAGCCCTTGTTTCCAAGATACTTACTAATTTTCAGCAAAGGAAATTTGGAATCCCCATAGATGACTCTGAAGTTTCCATTTTACTCTCATTAGCTCCCTTACTTGTTTTGTATGCATCCTAAATAGCTTCCTGTCAAACCACTCAAGGTAAAGACATCACTGTAAAGACTGAACTACTGCTGTAAGCTCTGTTCTGCTCATCCTTAGATTCAGAGCTCACCAAATCAATGCTGACCAACTTCCCAATGACACCTTCCCTTTTCTATAGTGATCTCTGTGGTAGTGCAGTCTTGTTAACACTGTGTCAGTGGTTTACGGGCTGGTTCAGCCCGGGTCCGTGAGTAGCGGGGCAGAGGGATCCACGCCTCCGGAAAAGGGAAACAGGGGACCCCAAAATAAGTGAAAACAGTGGCAACGATCTGAGGAGAAACAAACTAATTTACTAAATATAGTATCGGAATGCAAGATAATACGATATAATTAGAATTGAAGCTAATAAATCAGAATATAATGAGAGAATGTCCGAAAGGTGGGTAGGCCTCACCACAGCGCTGAGGTGAGATGTGCAGTCCAGCTGAACAGCAGGGAGATGGGAGGAGAGCCGATGGAGAAAAGCAGACGGAGAAGCGCAGACGAAGAAGAGGTGACCTTGCCAGGAGTTTTATCTCCTCTCTGACCGCAAAGCCCCCTGGGGAATGTAGTTCTTCTTCTCTTTCCAACAGGTACCCGGAACTTGAGCATTAACAGTTAAACTCCCAGTGCACTGCATGATGTTATGATGTGGAATACAGATAACCAAAAATCATAAAACCATGACACACTGGGAATTTCAGATTCATTGCAGTACCTCTGGGACAGAGAGGGGCTTGAGGAGAATTAAGGCTGTTGCATTTCTTTTGGAGTTAAGAGGAAAAGCTTTCTGT